>MU183617.1:155697-185970 GCA_016904865.1 Pissodes strobi | reverse complement strand
CGGTGAAAAACGATAGTTTATACACGTGTTGGGGTGTTTCCCCAACATATTCCCCCGCCATGAAGATCCCATCTTCATTAACGAGAAAGAGAGAGTAAGAACTCCAACTGAGAAATAAATAACATATATGTACAGAACAACACGAAAGAATACCTTTTTAATAATTAAAGGGAACGACGGCAACACCGCCTTAACTTATCAACAGACAACAGAGAAAACTTTTTTAAGTATAACGGGGAACGACGGCAACACCACCTTGGGTTGATCAAGACACGCAAAAATCTTAAAACACGCTACTTAACACGCTGGAAATTCTTTTTAAACACACTGAAAACAACGCGCGTTCATAAAGAGTGCACTTCGCAAAGTGCAACATTTATAATGTCAAGTACATTACAATCATTCAGTATCGTCATAATCGGGTAAAGGACAAAGTTTGGTTATGGTGCGAACAAAGATTCCATTTTGAGTCTTAATCTTAACTACTCTTACTTTATTATCCTTTCCAGGTAAGATCTCAATTATTCGAGCTAAGGGCCATTTTAGGGGAGGGCAACCATCTTCCTTTAACAATACTAGATCATTGACCTTTAGATTGGGAAGAGTTTTCATCCACTTAGGACGATTTTGCAGGTGATTAAAGTACTCAACAGACCAACGTTTCCAAAAGTTCTGCTGAATTTGGGTACATCTTTCCCAAAATTTTAAACGGTTCTCAGGCATTTCTGTCAAGTCTCTTTCAGGGAATGCTGTCAAGCTTGTACCTATCAAGAAATGTCCTGGCGTTAAGGATTTAATATCATTAGGATCATTTGAAAGTGAGCAAAGAGGTCTAGAGTTGAGGATTGCCTCTATTTGGGTTAATATGGTGTAAAATTCTTCAAACGTGATGTTGGCATTGCCAACAAGTCTTTTAATGTGATATTTTGCACTTTTTATAGCGCTTTCCCATATTCCACCCCAATGTGGGCTACGTGGAGGAATGAATTTAAATTCTGTTGAGGTTGTTGATAAATACTCTATGATATCATTAGAGTTTTCTTTATTTTTGAAGAATTCATACACTTCCCTGAGCTGATTTTTTGCTCCTAAGAAGTTGGTAGCATTATCGCTAAAGATCTGTGAGGGGTTTCCTCTTCGAGAAATAAATCTTTTAAGAGTCATAATGAATGCCTCTGTTGTTAAACTAGTGACAAGTTCAATGTGTATTGCTTTGGTAGCCATGCAAACGAAAACAGCTATATAAGCTTTTGTGAGAGGTGCCTTCCTTAATTTGGAGGACTTTATGAGAAAAGGGCCACCGTAGTCAATACCAGTTCTAACAAAGGGACGAGAGATTTCTACCCTGCTTTTTGGTAGATCAGACATTATTTGCTGAGCAGGCTGTGCTCTGAATCTAAAGCAAGTGATACATTTTCGTATAATGTTCTTCGTTTCACGAAGTCCATTCAGAGGCCAATATTTTAATCTGAAATTTGACAGTACAGTTTGAGTTCCTGCATGTCCCAACCGTTCATGTTCTTGTTTCAACATCATTGCAACTACCAAGTTGTGAGAGGGAAGTAAAATGGGATGTTTTTGCTCAAAAGCAATTTCAGCGTTTTCTAATCTTCCTCCTACCCGAATAATTCTATTCTCATCAATTTGAAGTTTGAGACTGAGCAGATTTTTATTACTTATTGGACGTTCGTTTATAAGTTCAAATCGCTCTTTCAGAAAATATTTGGCTTGCAAAACTTGAACAATTAAAGTTAAAGAACTTGTTAATTCTTGAACAGAAAGAGGACCTATATATTTCTCGTTCGGGTGAGATGAATTATGAATAAATCGGAGGATGTATGCAACAGTTCGTTGAAGCGAGAGAAACTTAGAAAACTTAAAGAATAGTTCATTCCAAAAATCATATTTTTTAACATTGGCAATATTCACGAGCGTCACCTTTCTTTCTTCAGGTAACTTATCCAAATGAATGTCCTTGTCAAAGGCTGAGAAATCAGTTTCAATGTTTTGCAAGAACGGAGGGCCATGTCACCATAAATCACAGTTTAGAATGTCTTGAGGTAACTTTCCTCGGGAGGGAAGATCAGCTGGGTTGTCAGCTGACTTCACATGGTGCCAATTAAAATTTAAAGTTAAATCTTGAATTTGAGAAACTCTGTTAGCCACAAAAGTAGTCCATTTGGAAGCATGGGACTTTATCCAACAGAGTGAAATTTGTGAGTCTGTCCACAAATGTACAGTTTCAGGAGCGAATCTACTTTCATATATCTTTAGGAGTTTTGACACTAAACGAGACAATAGAACCATTGCACAAAGTTCAAGTCGAGGGAGCGAGACCACTTTCAATGGTGCAACACGAGATTTTGAGGTCATTAAAGTAACTGAAAGGCGTCCATCTTTATAGATAGTACGCACATACACACATGCCGCATAAGCCTTTATGCTTGAGTCAGCGAATCCATGAAGTTCAATTTTTTCAATGGCATTGCCTAAAAACAAATATCGAGGAATTTTTAAGCTTGCTAACAAAGGAAGATTTTCTAGAAAAGTGCTCCATTCATTAATTATAGTTTGATCAGTTATGACAGTGTCCCAGTCTAATTTCAACATCCAAAGTTTCTGCATAATGAGTTTTCCCATAACTATTACTGCAGTAAGTAAGCCGAGAGGATCATAGCATTGGGCTATGGTAGAAAGAATTTTCCTTTTTGTCAAAGGACCATCAAGGGAGCTGTTGGGAATTGAGATACATAAATTATCTTGAAGTGGGTTCCACTTTAGACCTAATACTTTATTGGGGTTATCATCAAAATCAATATTGTATTCGACACTTTTGTCTTGGGAAATGTGCTCTAAGAATTGTTCTGAATTTGAGCACCATTTATGCAGATTGAACCCATGAGAATTGAGCAATGACTTTAACTGATTGTATAAATCATCTAGACCTGTCAAATCTTCCACACCTGTTAAAATGTCATCCACATAACATTGCTTTAGCAGTGCTTGCGATGCGAGAGGAAATTTATTTTCATTTGTGATTGCAATCTCTTTCAACACACGGGTTGCTAGAAATGGGGCACAATTTGTCCCATACGTCACTGTCAACAACTCTACACATTGCAATGAGTCTTGAGGATTATCTCTCCAGAGAATATTCAAAAGAAAGGTTTGGGTGGGGTTGATTTTGATCTGCCGATACATTTTTTCAATGTCCGACGTCAGCACATATTTGAAAGAGCGAAATCTGCACAGAATGTCATAGAGATCAGGTTGAACTTGATAACCTTTAAGCGTGACATCATTCAGGGATAGTTTTGTAGTAGTTCTACATGAACCATCAAACACTACACGCAATTTTGTTGTAGTGCTGTGCTCTCTTATCACAGCATGGTGAGGTAGAAAATATTTATTTTCAGATTTTTCATTAGTCAATGTAAGAGGAACCAATCTTCCATGGGTCAAGTTTAAATATTCATTTATGAATTTTTGATATTCAGCAAAATACATGGGATCTCTCTGAAATCTTTTTTTCCAGATTTTCAAACCGCTTCTTAGCAATGGAGAAAGAGTCACCTAGCCTTTTATGCTCAGCAGGTGACTTGAGGGGTAGATCAACTTGAAACGATCCATTTTCTAAAAGTACAGTGGAGGATTTAAAAATGCTTTCAGCAAGTTCATCATCGACATGTAAAATATTCTTATCAGAAATTTCTTTTAATTTCCAAAATTTTTCAACTAGATCATTGAGGGAGCTTTGTTCAGAGGATTGAACACACAGAGCAACACCATCATACACGTCTCTACGTGCAGGGTTATACACACTTATATGAGTTGAACGATTGTTCACACGAGAATTGGAAACAGGGGCGTTTCCTGCAATTACCCATCCTAAATGAGTGTTTTGCAATACAGGGAGGTTCTTACCTAACTTGTATATACCATCTAAAATCAGATCATAGTACAGATCAGCACCGATCAACATATCGATGTCTGATGGGGTAGCATAATAGGGATCACTTAACTCAAAGTGATTGGGGATATTGATTTTATTTTGATCAATGGGGACTTGTGGAAGCCTGCAAGTGATATTGGTGAGTACAGCACAAGTCAACTTAAAACTTCTCTTCTTATACACATTAGAATATAGCCTTAAATCAACCATCTTGTTTGACTTCATGCTACCTTGAGAAATTCCACTTATATGAAGTGACTTGTTATAGGGAACATAGTTTAACTTCTCTACAAGCTGACTTGTTATAAAAGAGTTCTGGCTGGCAGAATCTAAGAGAATTTTTGCTTGGACAGGACGTCCATTAGCAGCAAAAAGAGTTACACGGGCCGTGGCTAACAAAACATGGGAGTTATTATTTGAAAGTGTCGACAAGTTCAATGAATTTGCACCTTGTGTCTGATTTTCTGCATTCGCATTAAAAGGGGGGGATCTATTTTGAGGGAATCCTCTATTTTGAGGAGGCAGTGTGCCACGCCCTTGAAAGAGACCTGACTGATTTCTAGTACCAGTATTGAGAGGGTGCCTATTTATAGGCTGACTATTTTGGCTACCTTGGGCTGCTGAGTTTTGATTATTAAAACCATTATCTTGGAAAGGGGGAGCACCTTGGCGATTAGACCCATTTTGAGGGGTGTGTACTTGTGAGTTATGTAAAAAGGTATGATGCTTTTGAGAGCACAAAGAACATACTTTAGTTGAGGTACATTGACTTCTCGAGTGACTAGTACCGAGACAGTTGAAGCAAAGTTTTTTACTTTGAACAAAATTCTGCTTATCAGGCAAGCTTAACTTTCTAAATTTTTCACAGATATATATTTTATGAGAGTTTGAGCTGCAGAACCTGCAAAGAGATGTTTTATTCTGTTGCTTTACTGAATCCTGTGGATTATTAGCATGTAACGAGACTCCTTTTGTAGGATTTTTTTGAGTACTGTCTACAGAAGACAAGTTTTCTAATATAGTACACCTTTTGTGTAAGAAATCAAGAAATTGAGTGAGATTTGGCAACATGTTAATATCTCGTTCTGTCTCGAAGGCTTTACGAGTGCCAAAATCCAATTTTTTCTCAAATAAATAAATTAAGAGAAATTCCCAGAGTTGTTCGTAAGAATAATTAAGATTATCAATTAAATCAAGATTTTTCTTTAGATCAGTTACAAATTTTCTTAAATTAGGACCAGTACATTTGACAACAGAGTCTATTTCTAATAGCGAGATGAAATGAGCATTAATCACCGTCAATTTGTTCTCGTATCTCTCTTTTAATAAGTTAACTGCAACTTCAAAGTTATCATTCGTTGCGAGTAAGCTTTCAATGATTTTTAGAGGTTCGTCTCTCAAAAATGACTTTAAGTACATAAATTTTTGTATATTGGTGATCGAGGCATTGTCTGTGATTAATGTGTCAAACAATTGAATGAAAGAGTTCCATTCAGATATTTTACCATTAAAGGGGTTGATCTTTATCTCTGGTAATCTTACAGAAGGGGGCGGAGAGCTCTGATGAACTACACTTTGAGAATTTGGAACAACTTGTGTGGGTATAGTTAACTTCTTAATACGCTTTTGCATTTGAACCAATAAATGATCGCAAGTCTGTTCCACTTCCTCACGAATCTCAGTGTCAAGTGTTTCCTCATTGGGGATACATTCAATCAAGTCTTGAATTTGCTCATACTTGCTGAAGGCAAGCTCTAATCTATCGCGTTTTAAAATAAAATGCTCAACTTCATCCTCTTTGTCTGCATTGGCTTGCATCCAATTACTTATCCGTGTGATTTTACCCTTGACACTGGTTCGCTGTGTTTTCAATTGTTCATACGTCATTGTGAAATATTATTAAAAACACAGTACAGAAATATACAAATATCAATATAAATGCAATAATATCAACACAAAATGAAGTACAGATATAAACAGTGCATATATAACAATATATCAATGAGGAAATAAACACAGTACACAAGTTTTTTATTAACAGTCAATTACAGAGTTTCGTATCACTTACCACGAAAGTCTTTCACTTTTTGAGCAGCCCTGGTAGTGTCTAGAGCCTTACTGGTTGCAGGAAGTCCATCAATTTACAACAAAATGTTGCGACAAAGAGTTACAGTAAATACCTAATTCAATTTACAGTAAACAAAAACTAACTACATGAATACGACAGCAAAACAAATATTTTATATCAAATCAAATATTTTATATCCCTTTTTACACGTTTCAATTCAATATTTTTCGAAGGACCTTGAAAGAAAGAATTTAATCATCCGGCTCGACTGGATCAATTTTATGATCCGGAGAGCAAATTTAGTTCGAATTTATCCGGCTCGAAGGACCAATTTTATGGTCGGGATACACAAATTAATTCTTTTATTATTGCTTAAGACCATAAAGAAGGGTGTGGTATTCTAATTAACCACTTTTAATGAACAGTATAACATAGGGTGGTGAGAAATTGAAACATGTATTCGGTATTGATATAATTTAATAATGCAGGTGTAAATTGCATTTAAATATAATGGAGATAAATCAACAGTGTTAAATAGAAAATATATATACAATTCTTAGACTAAAACTTTCAATCACTCATCATTCGTTCCAGTATAAAACTAAAATTACAAACGGTTTCTTAAATTTAAAAATGTCTACTGAAAAGTCTTGATTCTTTGATTTAAAAATTAGTTTTTATCTTTCTTATTTTTATACTTCGTTCTCCAACTTAACGTTCACACAGCATACCTTACTTTTCACTTGGACTGCTTTACCTGCCTTGCTTTACAGGAATTCGACAAGGAATATTAGTCTGCCTTCCGCCATTTTATGTTTCAATTCCCAACGGGAACGGGGACGCTATCGTTTCTAACTTCGAAGAATTGCTTTTAAAAAGCACAAAGGAGGTCTTTGTCCAAACCTTGGACAAAGATAACTGAGGTGCACGAAATATTTTCTAATATTCGTGCATACAAGAGAAATTGGCCCAAAAAGGAACTTGACCTTTGGCCGGAGAACAGCACGTTTTACTGCTATTTTAGCGAACGTCTTAACTGAACTGAAATATGATCTTTCGGGAGGGACCATAACGCGGGAAAACTCGGCGTCGGTTTTTATCTGAGAGGGGGAACATCTTCTTTCTTTCTTTGACAGGCTGCTGTTTACAAGACTGACGGAGACAAAAATACATTAACTTGAAAACGATTACAAACGTTTTCCTTTACGTATGAAGAGTTGCTGAATTGTAACCTGTTATACTGACAGTACTTGGTTTACAGGTTCGAACTAAGGGATCGTCCGTCTAGGGTTGGACTAAGGGGTTTAGAAGAACTGGCATATGCTGATTTAAATGTACAAATTGGATTGTACCCGGGGTGAAATAAATCTATTTTGTGTTTAATTACGGCTCATTCATTCTACATACATACAGGGTGTTCTCACCAAGCTATACGGTGAAAAACGATAGTTTATACACGTGTTGGGGTGTTTCCCCAACAAAACTAGTTCTACATTCTGAAAAAAACGAATGTAATCTGCTTTCGAACCAAGCAAAAAAAATAAGAACATGCCAAGGGTTGCTTCTCTTAATGAATCAATACAAACTTTGTCCGAACATACAATGTTTCTGGGGCCCTACATTGATCAGAACCTTGATTGGGTCCCACATCTCTCAATTGTCTGCTGTCTGATTGGGTACCACATCTCTGTCTGATTGGGTACCACATCTCTAATTCTGCATGTTACTCAATGAAAATTATTTTCAAATATTTAAACTTGGACAATCTAAAAACTATATTTTGCAAACATATACTTAGTCCTTAAATATAGCATAATGTTCTGGGGAGGAAGTAGGAATGCAGATAGAGCTCACTTAGCTCAAAAAAAAAGGCAGTTAGAATCTTGATCAACTTAAGGAGGAGAGAAGGTTTAGATACTTGAGACTTCTGACAAGTTATGGGCCTTATTATGTGAGTTTCTTTTATTTTTATTTTTAAGAATGGGGAGAGATTTGTTGAGTTTAATTCACAAGGAATTATTCCAACTAGGATCACTGGGTTTTGCCCTCCTCAACATAAGCTTACAGCTACTGAGAAAGGTTCTACCTACTCATGTATTAAATTTTTTAACACATTGCCAAATAATATTAGGCAGCTGGAAACTCTTGGCGCTTTTAAGAAATCTGCTTCTAGAAATTGAACCACACACAATTCCAGAGTTTCTGATGAAGTTTGAAGTCTCCTGCAAACATTGTTTCCGATGTGTTGTTTGTTGTTCCTTGTATCTATGTTACTTTAACAATCGTTCTAGTGTGCATCTAATGTAACCATTTTATCCAATTTTTATTGTATTTTTTCTTAACTCTCTTTGGCTAACAAAAATATTTTTTAAACTGATTATACAAGCTGTTATAAGCCAATTTAGGATTTAGAATAGACTTAGATAGGAAATTAGTTCTGAAATAATTTTTCCTCTTAACGCTATATGTTCAATTATTGTATTATGTTTATGACTATTCAATGTTTCATTAATATAGACCATTTGAATTTGAATTTTGAACAGCCACCAACCAATTTCACTAATGCTGATTATACGGTGAACCAAGCGGAGAAACTTTTAATCAGTTTTATTCAGACAGTCAAATATCTGATATTGTTGAAAAAGAGCAATCAAAAATTGATGGAAATAATTTATATCACTTATTATTAAAAACTAAATAAAATTTAAAAAAGTAAAAGGGCATCGATACTGGTACCTTTCGCATGTTAAGTGAGTGCTCTACCATCTGAGCTATGCAGCTGATGCAAGTACGTACGTCAAAACTGAATATAAGAATATACAGGCATAATACATATTTACTTTAAATTTGACAGTACGAGATTTTAACGAGCTTACATCTCATGTTAGTGTCAAAACACGAAATGACGAACAGTTTAAATTCAACTGGCTCACCCTGTATAAATCCTTTGTAAAGTGGCCGCTTGTACGATTATTGGCGTAGATTCTCGTCAAGGGATCAACTTTTTGTCGAAAAAATAAAAATAAAAACCCCTTTTTTCGACCTGTAAATCGATGTTTTTACATTTTCCCTCAAACGTCCATCTTCCTGACATATCCGAAACAGAGAAGCAGCTAAAGAGTTTTTCACCCAAAAATGTTTGCGACTTTTTCGGTACTAGAATGACCTAAAATGACCAAATATACTCGTCAAAAAAATACTCGCAAATTTCAATAGGGTTTGGAAGATCGTCAAGAAGAATCTCCCCTAAAAATTTCATCAAAATTAATAATTTTTTTCGACAGTTGTCGTGTATCTGAGCAAAATTTAAATATCGCACATTTGCCTTAACGAAAACGAAAAATTGAAGGTCAAAAACAATTGACCATCGCACTATGTACTGAATAAACACGTTTGCCGCCAAAAGAATTTTTGTGAAAGAAAGCCATACAATTATAATTACTATTACGAACGAAATAAAACCAGTGGTGACCGAAAAGTAACCCGGGGGGGGGGGGGGGGGGGGGGGGGGGGGGGAAGGGGTTATTATAAAGTGAAAACTAAAATATTTTGTTTAAAGTTTTTACGTTCTAGCTTGATTTAGGTTTTTCAAGTGAGCTAAAGCTTTTTTTCAATATTGTCCCTCAACAGATTTTTAACATAATATGTAAAATTTTCCCTAAAACCTTAATTGTTTTTTTTTAAACTATGACTGAGAAATGTCTGCAATTTCAATATTAATATAAATTAATAAATAATATTATGCATGATTTGCTCTAAGATATTTCATAAGGTAATTTGTTGTGTAAGTATTTAAATTAATAAAAAAAATTGCTGTTAAAAGCTTACTTTTAAGAACGTAAACATTTATAACTATTTAACCATTTAATTCTAATTAATAACAAAATTAAGTTAGGGGAATTGTGCTTAAGATGACTTTTTGTTTTAAGGCAAATATTTGAAAATTCAAAGGTGATAAAAAATAAATCCCAGGTTCGTTTAAAATGTTTATTTAGGTAACTACGTAACAAAAAAACAATTACTAACATTATTGGAAAAAAATACAATCAAGTCCATATGGGTAAGATGGCACACGGCAGTTTAAGTTGACATACCTAATTTTCGGTGCACAATTCACATTGGAACATCTTAGTGTGGCACCATCGATTACATAATTGGCAACATACCCAATGCTCTCCTGGCTTCGACTTACTATATAGCTCTCTGCAATAAAGGCATGCAGAATCGGATTCATCCACATCTTCCGCGTCCTGAATAAAATCAGGTTTCGTATCTGAGTCATCCTGAAAGACATTACGTTTCACATGCTTTACAATTCTAGTGCTCTTGCGATTCTCCTTCGCCTTTTTATTTTGAACTTGGGTTTTAACTTCGTCCATGAATGGAGTGCTTGTCAGAACCTGCGAGCCAATGGTTTTCCTCTTCGTGTTTCTTGCCTGTCCCGTAGACGCTCATTTGGGAAGTGGGGAAATCGCATTTAAAATATCTGGGGTGGTAGACGATCTAGAAATTACTTGGCGATCACGCTGGACTATATCGCTTGTTGCAGGGTTTTGGGTATGCTGTGCTTTGGTCGACGGAGAAGGTCCGGTAATATCTTCAAGATTAGGCTGCATTTGATCAGCTGATCCAATAAACTCCTCACAATATTCTTCTTCGTGTCTTCCTTCGTCCATCTCCATCTCAATAATATTTTCAGTCACTTCATTGGGCAGAAACAAATGATCAGGGAACATGTGGGTTTATCGGATAAATTCCAGTTTTTTCAAAACCGCTCGTTATATTTCCGACCGACGCGACGCGACGCAGCGCTTCCGTATGTTCTGCCAAAAATACTGTCCACTTGGTAAAGACCCATAGTTCTACCGGGGTGCGCTTTTAACCAGGTGGTCATCTCACGGATATAATATGCGTCGAGTGGTCAAAAAAATGAGACGTCCAGTGGCTGCATGCACTGCGGCGGTAGACACAGCAGTATGACTCCATTGACCTTAGCAAATTCTAGTGCTTCTAGGTTTTTGTGGCTACTGCGCTACTGTGACCATCGAGAATCAGAATAACTTTGTTTGTAGGGTTGCAGCCAGTAGAACTGACGAAATGTTTTATCCATTTGACAAATAAGTATCCAACCGTCTAGCCACTTTCATGACATAGCTGCAAGGTTCGTGGAGGTGCACCATCAAAATATTCAGACTTAAAATTATTTCTAGGGATAATCATTGCAGGTGGAACCGTGGAACGAAATTTCCAGCAGCATTAGCAGAGGCAGCAATAGAGACATGCTGGCCTCGTTCTGCACTTGTCAATGCACCAACTTGTTTTTCCCTTGAGTGCAAATATTTTTGGTGGCTTCTGGATGGTGCTGAGGCCAGAATTATCCATGTTGTAAATGTTCGCCGGAAGAATATTATTATCGGTCACCAACTTCTGTAAGAGTTCATAAAACTTCAGACCTGCGGCTTATTGAAAGCTCTTGCTCTTGCTGCGGATGTGGCTTCAGGGGCTCTTACCGAGATGGAAGGATTACGCTCCCTAAACTCCTTTAACCAATCGCAAGCCATTTGTGTATCTTCATCGAATCTGCGGGGCAGTCCTATTTTTTTTGCAAATTCAAAAGCTAATTTTCAGTGGTAGTAAACCCAAAGAATCTTTGTTCGAAATCTAGTAAATGCTTCACTAACTGTTTTTCTAAGACCGATTCAAAGGTGGGCTTGAAACGGCCAAGGTTTATAGGAATATTCACAGAGTGACGACGCAGTGTAGCCTGCGGCACGTTGAATGTTTTAGACGCCTTCAACCACCCCATCTTGTTTTCCTTGACGCTTTCAATGGCCTCGGCCATATCTTACTTTGACCACGAATGACGAGTAGATTTCTTTTGATAGTTGCCGGGCATCCCGAAAAGAAAACAAAACGTAATTTAAAAGTATTCTTACATGTAAGAAATTCAGGGTAAGATGACATACCATGTCATCTTAAGCCGATGACCACTATGTCATCTTACCCCACGAGGCCGAAATATTCGGCGTGTTTTGCTCTTTAAAAATTTTAAGGTTACCATAATGATTCGTTTATATTCATCGCTCATATTAACCACAGTTCATATCAAGTTAGTCAAATAAAACGAAAATCTTACCTTATAGATATTTATTTGCACAAACACTTTCAACAAAATAATATTTTTGAGTCACGAAATCGAAACAATGCACACCATAAACAAACAACGCGAGCGGGCGGGCTCAAACGATTTCACTGTAAGCCGATGTGTGAAATTCGATTACGTGCTTGTGGCGCGTAAATTTGAAACGGTACAGTTACTATGTCATCTTACCTGAGTATGTCATCTTAAGCACGGGCTACATACTAACTGAGCAAGTAGAACTTATAGTGTAATATGTGAATTTAATTCACCTAAATCCACTAAAGTGCAAGTATCAAGATTTATTTTATCATTTGACACATCATTAGAGTTTTAAGGTAAAATTGATGTTATTTTCAATGGTTTTAACAAGGCTATAACGGCACCTTTTTTTGAAACTAACGCTTGTAGTTGAAATAAGTGGATCAGAGGTATCAATAGCTTTACAAAAATGTCTTGCAAATTTAGCGTGATTTAGGCGATCTTGCTAGCAAAGTTTATTTCTAGACTCGGCTGCATCTTCATCGTAATATCATATAAGCACCAAACAATTTTCCAAAATATTTTTTCCTTGACCTAGAACCAAGGATACAAATTAATAAAGAGACGTTCAATTTTTAAATAATGTGATTCAAACTTCTTAAGATCAAGAGGTAGCTGACAGGCTACAATAAAAATAGTTTGAAAATTTAGTATTAAGTCACCAGAAACACCAGTGACTGAAGAAAATATTTCTGGTTTTTCAAAAGCTCGTTTTGCTGTATTCCCATCGTGCTAGATTCATAGTTTTGTTAGGGCTTATCAACATGTAAACTTAGTATTTTCCACTTTTTTTAATAGCATTTTTCTTTCAGTTACTGCAATTTTGTTCTTTTCGCCTCTAACTTGCTATACTTTTACTTCGATTCTATAGAAGATATGGAGGACGCGTTCTAAAAATCGAATCTAGCAATGCAGAGGACTAATTTCATATTGAAGGGAACCTAACTTACTGGACATGCTTCAGATGACTTGGTTCCTATGGATATATTTAACATTTTGCCATCAATTAATGTCAGTGATAATTTGCAAGTAATTTCTAAAGTATCATTTTAACTTTAAACTCCAGAGGCTATAAACAACAGTTATAGTGCCTTAAAGTGCTGAGTGAACTAAGAACCTTAAATAATTATCTCATAAAATACCCAAACCTAACCATAAATTAAAACACAACAGCGCTCTTAAAGAACTTTATTATAATACAGGGAATAGCAACTATAAGCAATTCAAATCATACCGAAACCGAAAGAACATGCGTGTTTTAGTAATCGGATATAGTTGAAACTCATTAAGTCTTAGACCAATAGATGATGTTATTGTCTCCTCATTAAGTCTTTGACCAGTAGATGTTATTATTGTTTTATCAAAGTGTCTTCTTTATTATCTCTTCTCACCTGACGTGGATCTATCCATAATCTGACCTATATAACTTGCACGCCAACCAAGGCGTGGCGTCACGGACAACTAGTAGTGACAATATTATACATACCACCCAGCAACATGAAAAGAGATAGCAAAATTACAAAATATTTATTTTCTACTACCGTGCGTAAAATACTCACTTTACGCACTCTCTGAGATTCGTAAAAGAGGCCTTTTTAATGTGTAGTGCGTAAAGTAAGTTATTTTACGCACTAGTGCGTAAAGTAAGTCATTTTACGCACTAGTGCGTAAAGTAAATCTGACATATTTTTGACGTTTAGGTTTTTACGCACTAGTGCGTAAAATAATTTATTTTACGCACTAGTGCGTAGAGTAATTTAATATTATTTTTGTTTTTTCATATATTTTTCGATAGTAGAAAAAATTTTGTATGCTACTCATGTGTAAAGTACCCTTTTTTTATTCATGGGATTGGACAATATTCCCATTCATAAAAAAAGAGTCACTTTACACACTTGTTGCATAAATAACTATTTTACTGCGTAAAAATGTCTTTCGGCTCTAATCATTGGCATGTCGACAACCATAATAAAGGAGCTATTCGAAATAATAGTTTAATACATAAGAATGTCTTTGTCTTCTGTTTCAGGGAGCGTCAGAAAAGCAAAAAATGCCGTGTTCAGTCAAATATATCTTTGGTAAAGAACGGTTTTTGCATAATTTACGATTAACTTATTTGAGAAACAAGTTCCTCATGATTTCACTTCTTTCCGTAAGTTTTAGACGACTCTTACATAGATATCTTGTCTGAGAAAGTGATGGATCAGATGTGTCATCGGCATACTTTTTTATTATACCGGGAAATTTAAGGTCTTAGCCGTAATACTTAGCTGCTCTAATATTTACTACATATACACTTGACACTGTATTTCCGACTCTAATCGAGAAATGATTGATTGATTGAATATGCTTTATTGTTAAAAAAAAAAACATATTAACAAAGCCGTACTGCCAAAGTCCAACTTAACATCCAGATAGAAACATAACAAGAAGGAATACATTATATTGTATAACAAAATAAAGGAAACCATGACCACCAAACTTTCAAACAACATGACGTGTTTATTAATTATTCGTTTCCTTACCTCCATTTTATTGTGAACTTATAGTTAAAATCAAGGATTATATTATAAAATGAAATAAAAAATTGGAATTCAAGGTTATTTTACAAACTAATAAATAAATAAATACAATTTTGAGCAAAAACTATTAAGTCTGTAGGTACACCAAGAAAACAAAATATACAAAAACGGAAGTCAACTCACAAAGAACAGCCTCATCTCAACAACAGAGAAAGCCATTTAAAATTTAAAATTAAGAATAAATCACTAAAGATTTAACATTAATTAAAAGCATCATCAAAATTGTCAGCCAAGTTATAATATTATGCTTTGCCCTGTAAGATCTTTACAGCACGTGGAAATTGTTTGCTACCTTCAATATTTCTGTATTCCCTAGGCAAGTGATTGTAAATCTTATGCTCTCGTAAATTAATGAGTTCTTAGTGAGAATATTTGTTGGTCTAGGCAATATCAACTTATCTCAATTGCGAGTTCCATTATCATTTTGACTGGCTAAATTACCATATTTTGTATGGATTAGAGACACTGTTTCCATTATGAAAAGGCAAGGCAAAGTTAATATCTTTTCTTGAATAAAATATGGTCTACAATGGTCTCTTGGCTTTAACTTACATAAATACCTAAGAGCTTGAAGAATAAATACAGAACTCAGCAGTTGTTGGGAAGCATATCCCCTGAATGCTAATTGATATAAATTTGATTCAATGAGTGCGAAATACGCAGATCTTGCCATTGAATGTCCTAAATTATTACTTACTAGTCGGATTGCGAAACATGCTGATGCCAATTTTTAAACTTCGAATCAATCTGTACACCCAGAAACTTTACTACTGTAACACTTTCCAGGGTGTTACCTCCAAACTCGAGATTCTCCATAATACACTAAATGGCAACATATTTTTCTTACCAACATTAAAACTTAAGCAGTTTGCCTCGCACTACCGCTTTATTTTACTAATATCATGAGAAATTCGAGTTGACAGACGTTTAGAGTCTTGACCCAGCCATAAGAGAGTGGTATCAGCAGCAAATATAGTGAACCTACCGGTGATGCCAATATTTGCCAGCTCATTTATGTATAGTAGAAACAGCAGTGGTCCCAGCACGAAACCTTCTAGTACACCATGGGGGTTCATAAGCCCATTGGAATCTGAGCCCTGGCATATAACACACTGTCTTCTCTCGGATACATAAGATATTAGCCATTTCAAGGCAATTCCTCTAAATCCATAGTGCTCGAGTTTCCCCAGCAGTATTTCACGATTTACACAGCCAAATGCCTTTGAAAACTCGCAAAACACTGCTGCAGCAACATCACCTTGGTTTAAACCAAAGTAAAGCCTCTCCAGGAAACTAAACACATGAGTAGGGACAGAAAGTATTTCCCGTAATTTCAATGTTGAACAATTTCTGATAACTATTGTTAACAATTATTGAAATTGATGATGTCATGCCATGAAAAGACAGGCCAATTACACTTTTGCTGTTCGTGTCCAAGTTCAGCAAATTGAAATGTCGCAATCAGTTGATCCATCGTTTCTGAATGCAGAAACATTGATTATTATTATTATTAATAAAGTACAATATACTTATCAAGAAAGCTAATGAGTTTATTAAGACGGACTATTTTCTGAAAGATTTTGGCTTTTGATGCTAATTTTGACTTATAGATGGGAATTATCCAAGCTTAACTTTTTATCGATAATTCTTTCCAGTGGGTAAGAATTTTCAACACTAACATTCTTCAAACCTTCATTTTTGTACTGGCAGTTTCTGCATCTTTGTAGCACTCATTGTACTATAATTAATTTTTCCTGTTTGTTATATCTGTTGTTGTAATTTTTACTATTTGCATCTTTGTACTTATTGTTAATCAATTTGCCTTAACATACAGTTTCGTTTCCATGAGAGTAAAGACCTTAATTATTATATTATTTATTTACTTAATAAATGACGACATAATGTGGCAAGACATTATTGATTATTAAATTACAATTCCGCTCATCATGTCCATTTACAAGTATAATATAAATCGTAAATAATAGAAAAATGGGCTATACACACGCAAATACGAACTGAATACTTTCTAACCATGAATATGTATTACAGTGTGCCTTGTTAAATAATATTAACCAACATAATTACTGGAGCTTTTAATCTTTGCCAATTTTGAATGATATGTTTTTTTTCCAGTTGAAACCAGCCACGTGGAAATCTGAGTCACATCTTCACAAGAAGGAGAGCAATAGGTAAATATATTAATGTAGCTGGCGCGCTGTTGCCAAATTTTGTTTGGAGCAAGGGTCCAAAAACACACTCTACTAATAGTTTTGTCTAGAGTGTTTGTTTATATTTATATTTTTGTTTTTTGTAAGAATGCGCTTTTAGGTATATTCTTAGAATATAATATAAAATTTAAATAACATAAATACTGCATGCGTATCTTGTATTTGATTTATCTCAGTGTATATTGTAATATAATATATTAACAAGAGATTAACACACAAAAAAATAAGTAAGTAAGTAGTTCGCTTTAGAAGAAAAAATTGTTGATTTTCATTTTAATCTGTAACTTCGCATTATTTCATAAGATAGGAAAGCAATAGGTAATTTTTTATGGTAACGTGCGTAAACTTTTTACGGGATATCACGGAAACTATTCGGATTAGTCAAAACTAATATAGTCATTGCATTATATGTGATTTTTCGAAAATATTCGTTCATTTGGAAGATACAGGAGGAAATTGAAAATTATTCCATTTTGGACGAACCAACTGGGATTTCAGAGAGGGGCGAATTTGCCGCCCTCCTTTATCTTTTTCTAACCACAAATCATGACCACTACACAATTACAGTTGGTTCGCCATTAGGTACTTCCGGTCACAAACTTATTACAACGGTTTGTGAACTGCCACTCCTACAGAAGGATCCACCATTGCCTCGTAAAATCTGGCATTACAATTATGCAACTGCTATTGCCACTCCTACAGAAGGATCTACTATTGCCTCGTAAAACCTGGCATTACAATTATGCAAATTGGGGGGATCTAAGAGAGTTCTACCTAGGTTTTCCTTGGCTCGACGTCTGCTTTGGCATTGACGACCCGACATCGTCAGTCTGTTGCTAAGAGATTATGCAAGTAATCGCCTCAGGAATGGAAGCATAGATCCCAAATTCCATCAAGTTACCGTCAAAAGGTTGGACAGAAGATGGGATACAGCCGTAGGTAGGAAACAACAACCTTACAAGTACTGGCAGCAAAATCAGACCGCCGAGAGTCGCAGTTATCGCCAAAATGTTTTCATCGCACTCTACCTTAAACGTCCCTCATGGCAAGAGTGTCCCAAACCATCTCCCACATCAACACTACCAAGTTAAGTTTCATCACCGTGACATTCGTAAAATCCTCAAAGAGGTAGATACGCAAAAGGCATCAGGGCCGGATGGAATACCTGCCATCGTGTTAAGGAACTGCGCCGATGAATAATTAGCAATAACCAATAAAGCTTCCGCAAACAGAGATCGACCGGAGATATATTCGGCTATGCCGCTCATATATGGAGTAGGGGAATTCAGAACTACGGAGAATCTCGAGCGATTGCGTTGGATATTTCGAAGGCGTTTGACAGAGCATTACAGATTGCTCAACAAACTGCCATCCTTCGGATTGCCAGCGTCCTTTTGCAGCTGGCTTGCCAGTTTCCTTTAAGAACCGATCTCTGCACGTTGCCGTTGCAGTTAATGGACACATCTCAGACATATTCACCATTAATGCGGGAGTGCCTCAGGGCGCAATACTTTCACCAACTCTGTTCCTCATCTATATTAATGAACCAATAATCCTGTCTACAGTTTTGCAGATGAAAGTATCCTTGTCTCCCAATTTAGATCAGAAAACATTACAACAATTAATCAAGATCTGGAGAAAGTTCTAATCTAGGGCGACATGAATTTGGTCCAGTTCAATGCATCAAAAACCCAAGCAGCCACGTTTACCAAGAATGGTAATACGGCGGGCCCTGACATCATTATCGTAGGATGGACCATTCCTTCTTTCTCGTCAATCGCACTGCTGGGTGGCTCGGTCAACAATAATATGTCCTGGCATGACCGTTGCTAACATCGCAAAATCAGCCTCGCAGAAAATTGGTGCGCTATTTCGCGACAAAAAACTGTATACACCGCGCAGCTGCTCTTGCTCTACAAAGCGCAAATGAGACCCTGCTTAGAATATTGCTCACACATATGGAGTGCCACACCTAAGCACATCCTAAAGCTGCTGGATTCCATTCAGAAGAGAGCTGTGCGTCTCGTCGGCGACATGTGGCCGAGATATCCCTATTTTACAAATATTTTCACGAGAGATGTTTCCAGGATTTGGCCCGCATCATCCCGCCCCTAGCAACCCCGGTCAGACAGTCGCGACAGACGGCAGCAGCGCACCCGTTCGTTATGTCACGGCTACCAACCATCCCAATGTTTTTGTGCTGCCCTATAGAACTAGACTTGTCGCGTCTACGTATGAGTTATTTCCGGCCGCGAATAATCAGGAACTGTGGAATTCTCCCGATGGCTGTTCGAGAATAGTATAGAGAGGAATCGCTTCGTCCGGAGTAATCGCGATAGATTTTAGATTGTAAATAAATAGCCAGGCAAAGCGTGTGTGGAGTTAGTTAATCATTGATTTCTCAATTGTAAAGATCTAATAGTTGAAAAGTTATAAAAGTAGTTTGTGTATTTAATTGCATAGAGTGAAAAATAATAAAGATAATATTAGTTTAAAATAGCAAAAGTTGTAATTTCGTTAGAACCCACGGGTTGTAACAGTTATACAACTGGAAACACCTAAAACGTCGCTTTACAAGGACTCTTTTGTCTGGCGCACTGTATTATTGTCGAACTCACTCCCAGGACATCTGTTTCCCCCTAATTACAACCTTCACTATTTAAGAACCGTGTCAATCACCATCTTCGCACACACACCGCCCGTCAAGTGCCATAGGATCTCCCTTTAGTGTGTGTGCCCTGCCATAAAAAGAAAGCTTCATTACTTCATTAGATAAAGGAGCGATATATAAACAATGTATTATTTTAGTAATATAAAAAATTTCAAAATAAAACTGTTTTTACTGATTTTATACGAGAAGTTAGTTAAATGAAGGAAGAATTGTGTAATTAAGAGCCAATTGACATGCCGATATCGGTGAGAAAGGTAGAAAATGTTTTATTGTTTCCCAGATTCTTAAACTGGCATGTTGTAAGATTGGTCTTATTAATTAAGTCTTTAAAGAGATAATACGAAAGAAATACCTTTTTTTTCTTGGCAGTTTTTTCTATCTGCAAGATGATACTACCAACAGATTTTGATTCCGATGTTTCGTCTTAGGATTAGATCATGCTCATTTTATTTTCATTTTCCTAAAGATCTCGGTCATGTTTCTCTAATGTCATTATTATTATATTCCTTTATCGTACAACTGATAATTATGTTATATAATTTAATTTATAATATAGATTGAAGTATTCCCCAAATACAGCCTTTTAAAAAATCCGCTATTTACTATAATACATTATGCAAGATTAATACATAAAAATGATATTCTAATGAAAAAAAAATATGAATCTAAAAGTATCAAATCTAAAATCACGTTTAAAGCAATAATCGATCAGGATCAATAATTTTTGATTAAGTAACGTAATTTGACAACTCTATAACGGTATTGCTTTGTACAAATGATAGCCATTAGTAAAACCATCGCTGACGGCTAGACAGAACTTTATTTTTACAGAAAAAAGAAGCTAGTTTGTCCTTTATAATAATTTCAAAACTTTTGTTTGAAAAGCTTGATAATAAACTTATTTCAATAATTGAAATATTCGTTAGGGTCTCCTTTCTTGAATATTGGTCGGACAACTGCGAGCTTGTGTATTTTTTTAACTATAGGCCAGCCGGTGTGTATTTGTATTTATATTTATATTTGTATTTTTTTTAACTTTTTCCGAATATTGATGTTTTGTAGATTTTTTTTATAGACTGGTATTTATTTTGAAATAAAAAAATTTGATTTGATTTGATTTGAAGATTAAAAGCATTCCCTATAGATGGACTTTTATAAAATCGTTATTTACTATAATCCGTTATGAAAGAATAATACAAAAAAATCTATTTTCAATTAGAAAATAACTACTACCAAATTTAATATGGTCCATAAAGACTCATGAAACCATACTACAGTAGATGTTTTATATCGTCAGGGAAGTCAGGAACGGACTTGCCACCACACACGTTGGGCTTTTTGACAGGTCATTTTATAGAGCTGCAAACTGATTCTTTAAACACCGTGGTCATTTCTCTTTAAAAAAGGCACTCTGAATTT
This sequence comes from Pissodes strobi, assembly GCA_016904865.1. Classification (NCBI taxonomy): domain Eukaryota; kingdom Metazoa; phylum Arthropoda; class Insecta; order Coleoptera; family Curculionidae; genus Pissodes; species Pissodes strobi. Next base: position 164,869 of record MU183617.1, on the reverse strand, counting down.
CTTTCCATAAAATTACCAGTTTTCGAAAAAAATTTGTTATAATGCGTTATTCCAGTAATAAATCAGAATACTATAATAAAACGCCAATCGTTTTTATTTACGCTGACATGCCTCAAATTTATGGACAAGCATTAGGTATTTGTTTGGAGGAAAGAAGAATTTATTCTGGTACATTTTAAAATTGAAGTGAGTCGCATAAAAGAACCATTGATCGTGGATCGTAACATAAAAGAAATAGGTAAAAGTTAAGTTATAAATAGTACTGAACTTTTTTACATTCCGAAAATCACTTAAAAGCAAGAATCTTAAAAATGTGAAAGCTTTGCTTCTTCTTGTATAGTTGAGCAAATTTTCGAAATGGACCGACGAATGTATTCTCGTTGTATTTGAAACAGCATTCCGGAATTGTCTCGAATTTCGTTGCAATGACCAACGAGTGTGGTCGCAAGTCCATTCCTGACGATGTGAAATATCTACTGTAGCATGGTTTTATGAGTCCTTATGGCCGACATAAAATATTAAAATTTTATTAAATTATACAACTCGGTTCAAAAGTAGGAGCCTAAAGGTAAATCGTTGGATACCCGTTTGGGGCCCTGTGTCTTTTCTAAGCGGTAAAATTTTTTTCTATGACAAATTAGGGTTATTTTGGCGTCCCCTGTATGCCTCCAAGAGTATGTTACATACTTACCGGACACCCTGCATATTTTAGCACCATAGATTTTGGAACTTAATTTCCCTCTAATGTGAAATAAAACATAATAATTTTGATATTTTCAACAAACATGATCTTAACAAAATAAAAAAAAATGTTTATGATACACTATATAACTCAGTAATTCTTATTTAGGTTTTGAATTTTTTAGGGTGGATTCAGATCCCAAACGTGAGAAAATAAATTTATTACCATTTATATAATTTCTATAACTATTATGTTTTATCGAATATTAATTACAAATATTTTGAATCTTAATCCCCTGAAATAGTTATTTTTGTTACAAGTACCTAAAATGGAGTTTTTCAGGTCGAATCATTGCTGTTTCCGGACGAGGCATTAGCCGAGTCCGGAATAGCAGATGAGTCCTGAAAAACTTCATTTAGGTACGTGTGACAAACACTATTTTTTGTCATACGCACCCAAAATTTAATTTTTACTTATACGCTTTTTGCAATTCTTCAGCAAATTTACCATAATTTTTTAAATCATAATGTACGACAAAGTTAGCTTAGAATTTGATATCGTAGCAACTATTTGACAGTTTTGTCATGTCATTCGAAATTTTTGACGTTTAGACATGTTCAGGAATTTTGGAATAGTCCGTAAAGGTTGCCATGACGACTTTTAGGGACTAGGCCTAAAAAGAAGCATTTTACGGACTCAAATGAGTCCGTAAAATAGCTATTTTTGGGAGCGTATGACAAAAAATTATTTAACGTGACCTTGCGAACTTCAACATTTTATCAGCTAGGAATCATTACTTTTTAAGCCTTTCCCGTTTCCATCCAATAAACCTATATTTTGCTCATGCGAAATATACCTAGCCTCTTAGTTTATTTATTAACTTTTCGAATTTGTTAAGCAGCTAATAATTGTCCCAAGCTATCAGCGGGTAGAATTTGTAATCACGTACTATAATATTGTAAAGGGAAAATAATAAAAACAGATTTTTACCAATTATTTCGACATCCTGATGGAAATTTAGTTCAACTAATATGTTACTGGGAATGTAAACGAAAATGTTGCTAACTGAAATCTCAAATCCCATTGGGACAGTAGAATCCCAGAAAAATAATTACACAAGACAAAATCTTAACAGCAGTTGAAAATCGATAATCAATTTATACAGACATCCGAAAATAGCAATTTTATGTGCATTGATGAACATCCAACTTTGAAAATGTCCACAGTAATAATAAAACATTCGAGAAAAAAATGGTCCAATGTAACAACCTTATTTCGGCTATTGCATACGCGTAGTACGGGCTTTTCGCTTCATACGATCATTATTGCTCACACACCTACCTGCATATAATAACCTTTATATTCGAGGGTAAGTGAAGCGAAACAGTTCGTTCCTGAAAACGCCTAGCGTCTCTGATATTGCTGCTGTGAGTAAAGTTGCTTTGCGATATTTAAGAGCAGTAAGAAAATATCGGAGAGACAACAATATAAATATTTATTATATGGACGATATTTGGGTAATCGAGGAATGATTGGTAAAGGATAAAAATATGAACTGAAATTAGAGCATCTTCTGGTAAGGGAAGCGGGTTAATAAATCACACACACTGGTAGCAAAAATTGCTTTATGAAGGGCGGTTTACTAGCGTTTCGGTCAAAGGAAACTGGTGATTATCACGAGGACATGAACGCAAATATTTTAAGCAGATGCTGTACCTGATTCCTCCTAATTCCATTATTGTTTTGTACAGCGCTAGTTACCACAAAACCTGAAACACTACCAACATCTTCTTGGAGAAAAACGGTATTACACGGTGGCTTTCTTCAAAAATTCACAGTCCTTCGCAAAGATGCAACCGGAGGGACATTGCAAATGATGAATAAAAACGCAAAACTGTGATTTATGTTGTTATTCAAATAGTTTTTAAAAGCAGAGTTTAAAAAAGTAAAGCTACAAACACGAGTGTTTATAATAAATTTAATTAAAGAAATGCACTTGTAACATTACCATTAAAAATAATCATAATTAAAATAAATAAATAAATAAATAAGGTGCAGATATGAAGATCTAAAAAATTACCCTCAAGTTGTAGATAGAAAAACCTATTAATATACAAGGTCTTATTTAAGTAAGTAGCCAAACTTCCGGAGGCAACTCTTGTGATTTTAAGACAAACAGTTTATATAAACATACAAGGTGTCAAACTTAAAAAAATCGCTTTTGTTAAATTTTGGCAGTAGTATTTACTGAAGCAAGGAGCTAATTTAGCCTTAATTATATTAATTAATATTAAGTCCCGTGGCGTCTCGGAAGACAATCTTCTGGATATTTTTGATAAAAAGATGTAAGCCACTCATTTTTTAAAAAAAAACTTTATTTTCTAATATAGTAACAAAAAATACAACTTTCCTAACCCTTGTGTTATCTTACACAAGGGTATGTACACTGAAGTAATTTTTGAGAAAAGAAATAAATTTTTTTTTGTGATATAGTCAAGAGACAGACATGTAATAGTGGTTTTAATTTTTTTTCCTAAAATTTAAGCAAGATACGAAAATAAGTCATTGAACCCAAAAGTTGTATTTTTGTTTCTTAGTCCGAATTAAATATCAAAATTAGAAAGAAGTCATTGGTGTACACTATCTTTTTTTTTGTATTGTATTTTGGAAAAAATGCGTTTCCGGACCTATGTTTATATAAATCTTTCGTCCTAAAGATTTATATAATTTCAGTTAGTTTTGATTTATTTTGGTCATTTGAACCGGTTCCGATACGATATAACAAATTTTAATGTTTTTGATTAGCTTCGATTACTCGTCAAAATTCGGTTAATGTGGGTAAGTTTAAACTTACTTTAATATTTTTAATCTGTTTCGATACGCTTTAGCCCGTTTTGGTGCTTTAGTTACTTTTGGCTAGTTTTGGTTAGTCATTCAATCAACTTTCGATTACTTTCAGTTAGTTCCAATTTATTTTAGTCATTTGAACCGGTTCCGACACGTTATAATCAAATTTAATGTTTATAGTTAGTTTTAGTTAGTCCCCAAAATTCGGTTCGTTTTGGCTAGTTTAAACATACTTTAATTTTTGTAACCTGTTCCGATACGTTTTAGCCCGTTTTGGTGCTTTTGGTTGGACATTCAATAAATTTTCGGTTACTTTCAGTTAGTTTCTATTTATTTTAGTCATTTGAGTCGGTTCCGATACGTTATAACCAATTTAAATGTTTTGGTTAATTTTAGTTAGTTACTAAAATTCGGTTAAGAGTGGGTTAGTTTTTACTTATTTAATATTTTTGAGCTGTTCCGATACGGTTTAGCTCTTTTGGTTAGTTTTGGTTAGTCGTTCAATCAACTTTCGGTTAATTTCAGTTAGTTTTAATTTATTTTAGTCATTTGAACCGGTTCCGATACGTTATAAGCAATTTTAATGTTTTTGGTTAGTTTCGGTTAGCCACCAAAATTCAGTTAATTTAAGTTAGTTTAAACTTACTTTAATATTTTTAATCTGTTCCGATACGTTTTAGCCCTTTTTGGTGTTTATGATTAGTTTAGGTTGGTCGTTCAATCAACTTTCGGTAAAGTTAATTTAATTTTAATATTCTTTAGTCATTTCAACCGGTTCCGTTACGTTATAAGCAATTTTAATGTTTTTGTTTAGTTTTGGTTAGTTGCCAAAATTCGATCCATTTGGGTTAGTTTTACGTTATTTTAAAATTTTTTAGCTGTTCTGAGACGTTTTAGCCTGTTTTTCGGTGTTTTTAGTTACTTTTGGTTAGTTTTGCTGTCATTTAATCAACTTTCGGTTACTTTCGGTTAGTTTCAATTTATTTTAGTCATTTAAACCGGTTCCAATTCGTTATTATAACCAATTTAAGTGTTTTGGGTTAATTTTAGTTAGCCGCCAAAATTCGGTTAATTTGGGTTAGTTAGTTCAACTTACTTTAATATTTTGAATCTATTCCGATACGCTTTAGCCCTTTTTGATGCTTTTGGTCAGTTTCGGTTAGTCGTTCAATCAATATTCGGTAAATTTCAGTTAGTCTTAATATATTTTAGTCATTTGATCCGGTTCCAACACGTTATAATCAAATTTAATGTTTTTGGTTAGTTTTGGTTAGTAGCCAAAATTCGATTCGTGTTGGTTAGTTTTAACTTTTAACCTGTTCCGATACGTGTTAGCCCGTTTTGGTGCTTTTGGTTAGTTTTGGTTAGTCGTTGAATCAACTTTCGGTTAGTTTCTGTTGGTTCCCATTTATTTTAGTCATTTGAACCGATTCCGATACGGTGTAATCAAATTTAAGTTTAAATAAACAAACTAACACGATCTCTCACGCGTATGACGTCATGTGTGGCAAATGACGCATGCACTTTTTCACGATTTTAGGCCCTATATTAGAAAAACAGAAACATTTTCAATGTTAAAAAAATACCATATAAAGGAGATACGATTAAAAAGGAGTCTCTTGAAATCGTTAATTTAAATAAGCCTCCTTCTTGCTTCAAATATGTGATTTCTGAAATGGCTCTAAAAGGAAATATTAGAGTACTTTGTCTTCTCCCTACTACTGCGAACTAAATCCGATATAATGAATTTCGGCTCAAGTTAACGGTTTTGTAGCAAGACATTGCAATACTTTCAAAATGAAGGACCCTAAAAGTATTTTTCAAGAGGCGTTAAAGCAAGTCGATTCCGAAAAGTAAGGTAATTGTGTGGCGCGAATGTAGTAACTTGATAGTGTGCTAGATGAGACTATAGAGTCGTTAGTTATTTCTCTGGATACCAATGACGACAATACGACCAACTACTCAGAATACGAATAAGACTACTCAGAAAGCGACTTTTGACTTCTTTCCAACGCTAAATTGTGGGGTGAAGAATTGTTGAATGCTCTTTTTTAGGGCCATAATATAGACACTAAAGAAATTCCATTTTTCATTATTCATCTATTCATAATAAACACTTGTTAAAACAATGTTCATATTTTATTAATTTAAATAATTTGAATATCAATTTTCTTCAGAAATAATAAAACCCAATCTATATAACCTGGCTGGCGCCCTTAACTTCAACCAAAGATTTTTTGACACTGTGAACTATTTTGAAAAAATTAACATATACTTATTTCTTCTTTCCAGGTCCAAAAGTGAAGAACGAAGAAATGGCGAGAGCATTTTCTACACGAAACCCCTATCTAAAAGTTCAGACTGGACGGAAGTCGACCTCGAAGTTCCTTCGAACGATGATGACCATATTCGCCTGAGAAACCCGAAGTTAAATCTTATTTTTGACAACGATAAGGGTACTCCTACTCCCCCTCCCCGGAAACAGCAAAAGACCAGCAATTTTAGGGAAAAAATAGAAAAAATCGCTACTAAAAGCCTTCAAGTGCTTCAAGGCGATAAAAACAAAGGTACCAATCAAATTCCCGTTGAAGAACCTTTGGTGGTGAAGAAGAAAATCAACTATACCTGCCCTCTTTGTGATAGCGATGAAAAATCTCACAACAGGGATCATCATCATAATCATGCCAAAAAGGGGTCAGAATTACCTTCAAAACATGACAGCCTGAAAAATTCTAAAAATAATAAACGACAGAAGAATCTCTCAGTGGTGTCACTACCCAATTATACAGATCTAAAACTCTCTGTAGCTCACCCGGATGATATTGGTAACACAGCCAGTTCTAGAAGTGATCTGAACTCCTCCAGACTTAGTTTGCAGCATACAGGTCCCAAGAAAATCACTTCCAGCCAATCCACAGGGAAGTTGGATAGCTACATCACCCGTTGTCGATCATTTGGATCAATTTTTCCTCAGCAGTTGAAGAAGTTGAGACTTCAGAAGACTAAACCAGAAGATATTACCTCGGACGACTCTTTTGGGCCTTTAGAGGACTGGGATGTAGGTCTAATTGAGCACTATAATCCTAAAGATGCAAGCTTACCAAGACCAAGGAAGCCTGCACTGGAAAAATCGCAAAAAGAAGTACTGGAAGGAATTGAAGGCCTTATAGTCAAGGAAGAAGATATGAAACCACAAAAACCAAAACGTCCAGTCAGAAGGGTGGAGTCTTTGGTGAAAAAAATCAATAAAGAAGCCTCGAAGCAGCAAGGTCAGTTAGTGGCTAAATCACCTGAAGACATTTGTTTGACTCCTCCTCCTAGCCCTGTGCATGATGGAAAAGATCAGAACCTTGGTACAGGCGGGAAGGTAGCAGCGCTGAGCAAAAATTTCGAAAATAGTGCGGTAAGGAAAGTCGAAAACAACTTGCCGGTTGGCAAACCCAACGTTATTAAAAGAAATAAAGACCTAAATGATAAAATCGAAGCTAATGACGTAGGAAAAAGACAATCGATAACTGAACACTCCAGTCTGATGCGGATACTTCAAGAATTCAGCGTCAAGGATAAACAGGAGAAGGCTACTGTGAACGTGGAAAACGATAGTGAGTTGCCATCCCTGACGCCATCTCTGGTAGAGTTCGAAAAGACGTTAAATAATAACGTAGTGGAGGATTTTATAAACGCTGAGAAGAATCATACCAAGGCCGTATGCAGTTGAGTTTCGTGTTAATGATGCTTTTATATTAATTTTGGAAATTTAAAGGGAGTGGTAGTTTTCAAAATATGCTTCTGTAATAACTGTTACATAACATCTAGGGTTAAGAGAGGTGGTACCCAATAGAGAAATTAAATACCTGCTGCATATTATAGAGGCTGTCGCGTAGATGACAAATAAACTGAGTATTGTGAATATGTTAAGAATGTCGCTTTTGTGAAGACGCTGTATTTCTAATTGTCTCCTCGAATACGAAATTGCATTTATACCATATAGGTGTTGACAAAAGTATATTGATGCAAAACACCAGACAAGATGTCACTGCTAGTAACTAAGATAATCATACGTTTAAAATGGTTTAAAATCCCTTAAATATAATAATGGTCTAGTTTATACCGTGTGCCCCAATTTTGTAGTACGCGAAGATGTGTAGTTTGTCTAATAAATGAGTTCCAAGATTGATACGTGGGTGGACTAAATTCAGCAAGTAAGCGTGAAGCGCGAAAATATAATTCGTAATGTACATTTTACTATTATTATGCTATGCAGCACATACAGCTGTTAATCTTTTATCTCATAGTTTACTAAGTAAAGTCCCTCGTAAAATGCAATAAGTTTTGTCCATTGCAGATTTATGACTAAATATAAAATTTACAGCGCTTGAGTTTATTTATATCGTGAAACATTGCGTTCCAGAAGCAAACTTGAGAACCAAACTTTCAATTTGATGTATTTACCTACATACAGCGAGTCCTAAAAATCAAGAAACATGCTCGCTTCTAGCGAGTAAAAATATGATGGAATATCGATTAAGGGCGCGTTAAAATTGGAGACCTCTAGGCCAGTTTCTACTGCGACTAATGGCTAATCCTTCCCTGGATGGAAAACCATAACCCAAACTAAAAATAGATTCTGCTAAATTTTAATACCAAAGAAAATATGATGAAGGATATTAGGTACATTAAACGTATGTAATTTATATCTATCTTAATTTTGATGTTTGCACTTGGTTTTTGCGGTATAAATTTGGCCATTGAAGACCTATAGTTTCCGTATTCTGTGGTTTTTACATATTTAATACTAAATAACTGGTTTTTATATAACATACGAATGTATAAACAAGAATACTTGTTGGTAATAATAATTTAAGTATAGATATATAGTAAATTTATTTTCGAATCTTATATAGGCTGTAAATGTCAAATTTCTAATTTATTAAAATAAAACATATCGTTATGTCGACAGTTGCTTTATTTCTACCTTAAGAACATTGGCGTCTGAACATGTTTGCGAAAAATTCAATTCTCAAAATATAAATCTTTTTCAAAAGCAAATTATTTGAACTTTTTCAATATTGGAACTAAATATTGATAAAAACCCACAACAGATTGATGGAGATCGTCATTTTTGTTTACACTCAGAAGCAACGTAAAATGCACAGGGTTTTATTTATACAGAGTGTTAATTAACGTCATGCAGATATTTCTTGGGTGATCCTACGAGAAAATTAGAAATACATGGTCAGAAACGCGCCATTTATGTTATACAGGATGGCAATGTTATCACCTACTAGCTTATTCTTCGGAGCTTTTTTTTGAGTCTACTAAATTAATTCTTATATAACATTTGAACTCGCTATTTTTTTCTTTAGCTTTTTAGTCACGCATTATTCTAGTAGATATCGATTTATTTGCAAAAATTGCTATCGATGCAAATTAAGTGTAGGCGAAATAATTAGTCTGAAAAAAATTAGTAGACTGGATTGGTCATTTGTTAATTCTGTTTCATAACAAATTGTAATCAACGATTTTACTAAATTCACTTTATTTCGCCTTAACGACTCATACAACCACTATCCCTATTCCTTATTATCTAATCTATATTGGCTGGCGCAACATAGGAAATCCCATGCAAAATTTAAGGTGGTC
>MU183617.1:43789-130697 GCA_016904865.1 Pissodes strobi | reverse complement strand
AAAATAGTTGTATTCATATTAGGAAATATTTCTTGACTAATTTTCTCTCTTTAAACACAAGGCCTGAAAGTAAATTTGAAATCTTTCAGTAACACAAATAATTTTTTTAAATAGCATAATTGTTTAATTCTCGATATAAATGATGCATGGAAATTCATTTCATTTTTAGTTTCGTTTCAGATTTTCGTATACACATTATTAAACATGTTTAATTTTTTATAAAATAATGAAAGTCTATGGAGATTTAACAACATTCAAATTCCGATTGATACGTCAAACTAAAACCCTACGATTTATCTACTGCTAGAGCTAGATCATTGGATGGTTCGTAAGCCAAAAAACTACTAGTAGAAAAAATGGAACATTTTCAACGTAACCTATTGCTTATATATAAATAACTATATAATATAGTGCAAAAGTTTTAGCATTGTATAGGTATAACTAATAATAAAAGTCTGCTTTATTCGTGCATGTTTTGTTTTATGTAATATACACTGTGGGCAAAATTAAATTGGAACCCTCTTTAATGCTTAATAACTTTTTTATTTTCAAAGGATTTTTTATAATTTTTTGATATGTTATGGCCTAAGGTATTGGGATTAAAAAGAACTTTGCAAAGACGATCTACTTCAGTGGCATACAGAAAAGAGAGTATTTTTCAAAACCAATGTTTTTCAGGTCGTTGGAAAAATCGGCCAAATGAAATAAAGATGTAAAAATGGGAAAAAAATATTTGAAAGGGTTCGGAATATGGACCATTAAAAGACCAGGTCAATACAAGCAAAATTAAAATTGATACTTTAATTTTGATAAAACCATGTCTTGTAGGCCAAGTTAAATTGGATCTTTTTTAATGCTTAATGACCTTTTATTTTCAAAGGATTTTTTATCATTTTCATGGCCTAAGATATTAGAATCAAAAAGAAATTTGTAAAGCGGGTCTACTACAGTGGCGTACATTAAAATTTTAATTTTTTTATTTTTTATTTTAAAAATTTTAAGTAGATTCGAAATTTCTGTACGCCAATGAAGTAGACCCGCTTTGCAAAGTTTGCTCTGATTCTAATGTCTTAGGCCATAACATATCCAAAAATGTTAAAAAATCCTTTGCAAATATAAAGTCACTTGTCACTAAGCATTAAAAAAAGACCCAATTTAATTTTCTTGATAACTTTTTTATTTTCAGAGCTTTTTTTTTATAATTTTTGGATATGTTATGGTTTAAGGTATTAGGATTAAAAAGAACTTTGCAAAGAGGCTCTACTTCAGAGGCGTACAGAAAAGTGGGTATTTTCCAAAACAATGTATTTCAGGTCGTTGCAAAAATCGGCCAAATGAAATAAAGATGTAAAAATTGGCAAAAAGCGGTTCGGAATATTGATCATTAAAAAACCAGGTTAGTACAAATAAAATTAAAATTTTTGCTTTAATTTTGGTAGAGCCATGTCTCGTGGGCCAAATTAAATTGGATCCTTTTTAATGCTTAATTAATTTATTTGCAAAGGATTTTTTTTATCATTTTTGGATATGTTATGGCCTAAAACATTAGAATCAAAGAGAACTTTGCAAAGCGGGTCTACTTCATTGGCGTACAGAAATTTTGAATCTACTTAAAATTTTGAAAATTAAAAAAAAAATAATTTTAATGTACGCCACTGAAGTAGACCCGCTTTACAAATTTCTTTTTGAATCTAATATTTTAGGCCATGACATCCAAAAATTATAAAAAAACCTTTGAAAATAAAAGGTCATTAAGCATTAAAAAAGATCCAATTTAACTAGGCCCACAAGACATGGTTTTTCCAAAATTAAAGTATTCATTTTTATTTTTGTTTGTATTGACCTAATTTTTTAATGGTCAATATTCCGAACCCTTTCAAATCTTTTTTGCCCATTACTACATCTTTATTTGCCGATTTTTGCAACGACCTGAAATACATCGGTTTTGAAAAATACCCCCTTTTCTGTGCGCCACTGAAGTAGACCGTCTTTGCAAAGTTCTTTTTAATCCCAATACCTTAGGCCATAACATATCCAAAAATGATAAAAAAACCTTTGAAAACAAAAGGTCGTTAAGCATTAAAAAAGGATCCAATTTAACTCGGCCTACAAAATTAAAGTATCAATTTTAATTTTGTCTGTATTGACTTGGTTTTTTAATGGTCAATATTCCGAACCCTTTCAAATATTTTTTGCCCATTTTTACATCTTTATTTCATTTGGCCGATTTTCGCAACGACCTGAAATACATTGGTTTTAAAAAATACTCCCTTTTCTGCACGCCACTGAAGTAGATCGTCTTTGCAAAGTTCTTTTTAATCCCAATACCTTAGGCCATAACATATCCAAAAATGATAAAAAATCCTTGGAAAATAAAAAAGTTATTAAGCATTAAAGAGGGTTCCAATTTAATTTTGCCCACAGTGTATATGTCGTATTTTTTCAGAAATAATTAATATTATGTAAGTTATTTTAAAGTTTTAATTTAATTGTTTAACTTAAAGTGTAGAGGGTGATCCAGATAACTCTTTAAATGGAAATATGTCATGTCTATTATTTTTGAAATAAAAAAATATTCCCAACAAAAGTAGTTTGATTAAATCTGTTTTTGCACACATGCTTTTGCTTCAATGCATACATGGGTTCAAAAAAGCGAGAAGGTACATGCCAACTTTGCTTTTTAAATGCAATATATCAAATTTTTTAATGATGTTGAATACTCTCTTAAATTGTGCATATTTCTTGTATAACATATCATGTATCAGAACTTAACTGCTTTCGAAATATTGGGGGCTTAGAATTACGAAATACCATGGTGGGTTAGGCTTTAAATGCCATGGCACTGATGCTTTAGTCTAATTTACTTATTCATCTTTTTTTTCTGCTAATATTTCACAAAATGGTTATTCGATGGCTGAAAGGTTGAAAATGGTCGAGTTTTATTTCAAAAAAGATACTAACGCTACAAGAACATGAGAATAGTGGAGAACAATTTCAGAAGGGTCGGAGATCGGAGAATACTAACTATAATTAATAAGAGAAAGTTATGAAAGTTATTGCAAGATTAAACATTTCTAGTAAATAAGAAAGGCACAAAACAAAGAAACGAAGAAAGGGATCCTATTATATTTGCTTTATTTTCAAGAATATCCAACAAAATCTATCAGAGACTGTGTCAGAAATATAAGGTAGGTATAGACCACGAAACAAGAGGGTTAGTTATGGAACAGTTCAGAGAACTTTAAATCAATATGGATATCACGATTTCAAAATTAGGCCAGTCCAACCATTATAAGACGAACAAAAAAGAAGAAGACATGAATTTGTTCAAATTGTTTTAGTCAAGATCCAAATTATTTAAATAAGCATTCCTCAATACAAGTTTGGTGCGGCATATTGGGCATAAGGTCTTAGGTTCGGTTTATATACGTGGTACTTTAAATGGGTTAAGATATCTGGAACTATTGGAAAATGAAATTGGATACTTCAAACAATATATAATTTGACAATAAGGCGGAACAGCTCTCCGTAATATTCTGGCAGTAAGAGATTTTTTTTCATAATAATTATCAAGTGTGAATTGGTAGATATGGAACAATCAACTAGCCCCCGAACTTCCCAGATCTAACGCCCATGGATTAAATACAGTTTATAGAGAAAGAAGTGACAATATTGAAAACATTTAGAGAAGAATTGTCGAAGAAGTACAAAATTTAAATGAAAATGAGAACGAAGCAATTATAAATTCACTAGAACGCCAGAAAATAATTTATGAGAAATGTGGCGAGGTAAATGAGGGACATGCCGATCATTTAATTAATTTAAGCAATAAATGATGCGTTTTATTTATTTTCTTATTTATCGTTTATTAGTTACTACGTTTTTTCAAATTTAGAAACATTATATACTATAGCTCATTTTGTAAAATATTAGCAGAATATAAAGATGAATCAGTAAAAATTAGACTTCAAACATCAATGCCATGACATTTGAAAAAGAACCTTTATCTCCAGATAGCACCAGGTATCGAAATAGGTAAGCAATTATATCGAAAAAATTCTAGTATTTCATAATTCTAAAATCTTCAACATTTCGAAAATCATTAAAAAATGTGGAATATTACATTTAAAAGAACGAAGTTGGTTTGCGCCTTGCCTTTTTGAAACACCATGTATACATTAAAACGAAAGCATGTGTAAAAGCAGATAAAATTTAACAACTTTTGTTCGGATTTTTTAATATAAAATATTATTCTAATTTCGTTTAATTAATATAATTTGTAGCCCTAGCATAAATTTTTACCAATTTTTCGCGGACACGACCCTGGGCTCCAAATCAAATATATAATAGGTCAAAGCAATTGAAAATGCGACATACCATTCTCATTTGTGTTTACCTAGAGATGCAATATTTTGTGTGTTAATATGACGACGGTAAGTCTGTTCCTCTGATTGGCTTACAATTTTTTAAAATTCGCTTGTCGTACGCAGAGGGTAGACTAGGCTTCGCAAGTTTTTTTTTTTGAAAATGACGTGACTGCAATTTACAAAATTTCAAAATAAAATTTCTGAACGAGTTGACATTTGCACACTTATTTTATGTTGACGTTATTGATAGGTGTGTGTGCAAGCTTAAAGAACAGGAGAATTTACCCTATACCTGATGCAAATAGTTAGCGATGGCTCAGGGATATTATCAAAATACTACACCAAAACAATCAAAAACGTTTTTTTGAGGAACATATTATTTATTGACTTTAGCTTTTCAGAACAAGCTGAGAACCAAATAGGCAAGCAAATTAAAGTTTATTTATAATTTTTCGAGAGAAATATTAAATATTTAAATAGCAGGCGATACCAAAGGGAAAATACAGATATTACAATTTGTAAAATGTAAATGGTTTATAGCAAAAAAAATGTCGAATTTCCAGACCTAAGCGAAAAAGAATAAAGAAAATATGTCATTAAGTTTATAAATACCTGTTAATATTTTTAAAGGCAAAGTGAAGCACTCCTACATAAAGGCAACTAACCCAAATTAATTCAGATAATTTTTGAAAAGAACCTAGACATAAATTTTGAAATATTTTTTTTAACAAATAATCAATAATCTCAATGTAATCCATCAATAATTTATTAAATAATAGTAAATATACAATATAATTTATCGATAATTTCCTATGTCGTTTTAATTTCGCGTTTTGCGTCGCTTTCCCTTTTAATAATGGCTATGTATTGTTAGATTTATGTCGCATTAAACATGATAACGCGTATTTTTTAGATCAATAGAAGTAATAAATACTAAAGTGTATTATATGATACTAAATGGTGACGCAAACCTGATGATGACGCTGATATTACTCTACATTTTTAATATAAAAACGTCAAACCAAAGCGTTAAAAAAGATAAAAGTTGTTAAATTGTATTTTATATAACATTAATATATTTTATTTTTTGTATTACCTCATATATTATTAGATTTTTAATCGATTATTGATTACGAATTAATTATAATATTCCAAATATTAAGTGAAAGTCCCCTTCCAAAATTATGTGTTAGTCCTTTTCGTTCATCATCTTTAAGATGATTATACAGGGCCGCAGCCAGAAAGAATAATTAGGATAGGCAGAATAAACCTTTGGACAGGCTCACATACATAGTTTATTTTATTTAAAAATATACATCATCAAATCAAATCAGTTTATTTGTGTAATAAAATTTACATTCTTCCACACGTCAATTTTGGACATGATCATTGAGTGGATCAAGTTATCCATTCTAAATACAATCTATTAATTCTAAATCCACATCAATATTAAAATAAATTAAAATAAAGTAACTTAATATAAAAGTATCTTTGTATCAAGTTTAAAAGTTTAAAAGAAATACACATAAGGAATTATTAAAATGACAACTTTACAGTTTCAAATTTCACACACAACAACTTAAAAAGAAAAGAAATCCAACCTAACCTTCTACAGAAAACCTATTCTTTTTCATGCCTATCCCATATTTATAAATCAAAAGATAAAAACTCATTTATACTGTAGAAAGCATTGGTAATAAGAATGTTTTTAATTACATTTATAAGTTTGGAAAAAATTGTGATTTAATTTCATTTGGAACTTTATTAAAAAAACTGTGGGCAGTAGTAATTGGTATCCATTCTAGATCTATTCAATCTAAGGAACTGTATTCTAAAATTATTTTCTGATTTCACTGGATAATCATGTAAATCGTTTGTCTTACTATTATACGTGTCATAATCTTCATATATATATTTGGATGGTATTGTCATTATTTTCAGTTCTATAATTTTATGCCTTACATCTTCTCTGTATCCCAACCCCCCTATCACGCGAACCGCACGCGTTTGGAGTCAGAACACTTTTTCAGAATGGCATGAATGCCCCCAGGCCAGAATCCATAACAAGATACAGACTGGAACATTCCGTGGAAAGCCTGCAGACAAGTATCAAGTGGTACAAACAATAGATTTAAGATTTCATAAGAAATATGCTCCTGGCCAGTGTCTTTGCTACATAATCTAAATGTGTTTTAAAACTTAACCCGTGGTCTAACCATATTCCTAAAAACTTTATGTCAACTTGATGATTCTCATTTATTCTTCTAAGTGTACAGGTAGCTTTTAAGGATTTATTATCATTTAAATTAAGTTTGTTTACAGTAAACTAGTCTTGTAAGCTTTTTATATTTTCATCAAATAAATTTTTTACATTTAAGTAATCAGTGCCTTTGCATAAAATAGTTGTGTCATCTGCATAGAGAATTAGATCTACATTTGCAACTACTTTATTTATATCGTTAGCATATACGAGGAAAAGCAGGGGAGCCAGGAGGGTACCATGAGGCACCCCATGCCTTAGACTCCTAGGACTGGGAAATTCCCCGCTTATATAGGTCTGATGACATCTATCAGTCAAGTAACTTTCAATCAATCTAACGCTAGAGTCTCGCACATTATAGTGCGCAAGTTTCTGTAAAAGTATTTCAAGGGAAACACAATAGAAAGCTTTTGACAGGTCCCAGAACATTCCCTCCATGTACTGCTAATTTTCATAAGCCTTCGATATGCGTTCCATCAAGTCAAGAATTGCCAGGGCTGTGGATTTTCCCGACCTAAATCCAAACTGATTAGATATAAAGAGATTATTACTATCAAAGTAATTATACATTTCATCCCTAAGAACAAACTCAAAGATTTTTGAAACGACAGGGGTAAGTGTAATGGGCCTAAAATTACCGTCCGGGTATCCTTTTTTAAAAATTGGGATTACTTTACTTATTTTAAAACAGATTGGGTAAATACCCTCTCTTATAGCTTCATTTATAAGTTTTTTAAAGGTGAAATTATGGTGTTTTTATTATATTTAATTAGTTCCATATTCACATCAAAGATATCTTTACTTGATTTGTTTATAACTTGGTCAATAACCTCCCTGATCTTTACACAACAACCACACAACCACCACCACCACCAGACGGTGACACAACTGACCTCTGAAAAATTAAAGCAGCCCAAATGGTTCGGACTAATGTTTTGAAATTCTCTCATAAATTTCTCGTTATCAACAGCTTGGTCATTCAGATCTGGCAGGTCATTGATCAGTGTATCTGCATTATTGCATGACAAAGAAATTGCTGTTAGTGATGAATCATTGGTAGTTTTTTGTTGAGATTTTATAATGGTCCAAGATGCCCTGGTCATATTTCCAGAGCTGATGGATGAACTATGTTGCTTAACAAACAAAATAAAACACAAAACATAACACAAAAATATTTCTTATTGATATTCCTATTATAATAGTGGTTCCCACATTTTAAGTTAGAAGTTAAAAAATGTCTTTCTTTGACATAACATACAAAATAATAAATCAATACCCAACAACAGGAAAGCGGACTAATAACAAGAAAACGCTGGAATAGAGAAATAATAATTTATTTGTCCGAGCGCTTTTTAGAAAAAGAAATTCATTCAATTTTTTACGAATGTATGCCAAACTTTTGGCCCTTTGTATAGTGCGTATAAACTAAATGAAAGAATAAAATATCTCGTTAAATTAAGCAAAAACATTTTATGGTTCACGTAGAATAATAAGTAAATATATATAATGTTTTAAACAAAATCAGAATAATTGCAGTCGTCGGTTTCTTTGATAATTGAATTTTTGTTCCTACCCTCGGCGAAGATTAAAAATTAAAAAATTTCTGCTCTTTGCCTTCGGAATGATCTTGGGCAGGCAAATAATTTGCCAGGGCAGGCTGCGCCTGCCCTGGCGTACCCCTGGCTACCGCCTTGTTATTACATTAATAGCATTTAAAATTATATTAACATGGTTTCCTTTTTCGTTTTCATTTAAACCTTTGAATCATAGCGATTCGCATTTCCTTTACTAAAAATCATTGTTTTGGCGAATCTATTTTTGCTAATTACTATGAAATAATTTTTTTCCTGAGGTTCTTTTTCTTGAAAAAATCACTAGCATTTCTCCTGAAAAACTAAATATGTCCTTTTTTCTATACTCAATAAGCACTTTTTAGGGTTTTTGAATGTTTAAGAATAGTTTCTGGAAAATAAAAAATCGAACTATATTTTGGTTTAAAAATAAAAATCCTTAAGCTTATTGCATTTTAAAAATATACAGTCTCTGAATCGGCGCCTTACGAACTACTTTCATATTCAAAAAAGCAACATAAATTCATTATTTTGCAATTCAAAAATATTTCGGGAAAATCTTATGACACCGATTTGTAGTTTTAGTTGAAGAGCTGATTTTAAAAACGAAGTTAATAATTTGGTAGCTACAAAACAGACACATTGAAACAGATATTTCCAAATTTTTCTAATCAAGGAGTGGTTTATCAAGGAAAATGGTAGCTATACGCAATTTGTCTTATCTAATATTGCATTTTTGTTATGTGTTTAGTTGTTCTGCCAACATTGAGGGGAGAAGTAAAATACTGAATATTTTTTTCTGGGAGATCGGGGAAAAAAATGGTTTTAAGGGGGTCGTGGCCTCGGATCGAAAAACTGAGGGCGTATATCACTCCAAAGTGCCATCAGTCGGGGTAGCAGTGGGGAGCATCCTCCCCTCAAAAACTCGACATTTTCAAATGTGTCGCAAAAATCGAGAAAGAATTGAAAAAAAATCATAACTTGAAAATACAGGTCTACGCAGACCGTGATTTGACATTTGAAACGCTGGTTAAGAAAGTGAACTAAAATTCTGGGGATATCAAAAAATTAATCTACGCAAAAATATATACAAACCAAACTCAAAAAAAGAAGGGATCGCTTGGACCCTTCGAAGTATGTCAGACTCTATCTTAATAAAGCGCATTCAAATGCTGGGGATAACAAAGAATTAATCTACGCATAAAATAGACAAGAAACCATAAAAGGGATATCTCAAACACTTTGGGGCCTCCCTATCGGGCCGTAGAACTCTACTGGTCTTCCGGACTAAAAAAAAACCCAACATTTTTGTTTGTTTAATGTTTAGTATCGCACATAATTTTTGAAAAGAACCTAGACATAAATTTTGAAATATTTTATTTAACAAATAATGATTAATCTGAAATAATCCATCAATAATTTATTAAATAATAATAAATATACAATATAAATTATCGATAATTTCCTTTTAAATATGTCGTTTTAATTTCGCGTTTTGCGTCGCTTTCCCTTTTAATAACGTCTATGTATTGTTAGATTTATGTCGCATTAAACATGATAACGTGTATTTTTTAGTTCAATAGAAGTAATAAATACTAAAGTATATTATATGATACTAAATGGTGATGCAAACCTGATGCTGACGCTGACATTACTCTACATTATGAATCGTGTTTCTGTATAGAATTGGTAAAGGGCGTTAAATATTTGACGAGATTTGCCAGACTAATATCCGGCAATCGCTTTTTAATAAAACATAAATGAAATGCTGAAGTAAACCGACAAACTGTAGATATTGAGTAAAACAAATCATGGCGAATGCGAGGGGGCTTGAGCCATCGGTTCATATCATTGAACACTAGATTAATAAGGATTTTTTGAGGAGCTAATTTTGGTTCAGGGGTGCTAAGCTCCTAGGCTTCCCAGCTTTGCCTATGTGTAAGAGCATCATGTTATGCATGCAGTCATGTTAAATAAGGAAAGGACAAAACAAAGAAACGCAAAAATGGATCTTATTATGTTTATGGGACAGTTCCAAGAACTTTAAGTCAATAGGGATACCACGATTTTAAATTAAGCCAGTTCAACAATTAAACAACGAACAAATAATAATAAGAAGACATAAATTCCATATTTCATATTGAAGAAATTCGGAGAATAATTGTCCAATAAATAAGAAATTTATATGAAGATGAAAACGAAGCAAGTATAAATGCACTGAAAATATTTTATGAGAAATGTGACGAGGTTAATGTTAATAGCCGACATGCAGAACATTTAATTTAGGCTAGAAATTATACGTTTTATTTATTTTCTTGTATGGTTAAGTATAAGTATTAACTACTTAGTATGTTATTTCTAAATTTAGTGAACATAATTTAATATTATAGCTTATTTTGTAAAGTATTAGAGGAAAATGGCGAAAAATCAGTAAATCAGGATTGAATCATCATAACAATTTGAAAAATAAACCTTTATCGCCAGGTAGCAGCAGGTATGCAAATAGCCATGCAATTATATCGAAAAAATCATTTCGAAAACCGTCCAGTTTTGATGTATTATAATATATTATACAAAAAATAAGCAGAATTTAATAAAAAACCATAAAAAATGTGGTATATTGCATTTAAAAAACAAATTTATTAAAAAGCGTATGTAAGGACATCAAATCAAATAACTTTTGTTCGGAATACTTTTTTATGGATCATCTTTTACATTACGCATGCAAAAGTACGTTTTCAGCCTCGGGCTAAAAACCTTCTCCTTTGAAAACTAGTACTTTCAACACTTGTTATATAATATACTACTGCACTGCTTCAATTTCAACAGGTATATTAGATAATACCGTAACCATATCAAAAGGGGGTCTAACACCCAAACCTCTGACCTCTTCATACATATCGATATTTAGAATAATATTTATTTAGGTTTTCGACTGAACGACGGTCACAAAACGGATTGTTTCATAAACCAATTTTACAAAAATGCTCTCTAGTTAAAAAATTCTATTAATAGTTGTATAGTTGATATGCAAAGGGACATTTCAAAAACCATTTAGAAAAAAGGATGGATTCACTTATTTGACCATAAGTTCTACTTTTGAATTGACAGCTCCTTTTCTATTTAATATTAAAGTTTTCATATATCGATTTTTTAATTACATTGAGACAATCCCCTTTATCCATTTTGACATTTTCCGGAATCTATAGATCTTTTCCGACCGGAAATGCTTGAGTGATCGGGGATCCAGGATTTTGCTTACTAAAATATTTTAATTTCCATTCGTTTAAACTGATGGCCAAATAATTTAATCCGACCCAATAATACACAATGCATAATATATTTTTTCTACTCCTATACTTTAATTGATTTATTAGACATTTACTATGTGTATAAAATTTATTATTATACATTTTTTTTCATTAATACGTGTTTATAACCAATCAAAAAGAAAAACTACAGCAATATTCGGCAAAAATTAATGATTGTAATGCCATTTAAAAAAAAATCAATTTTAACAATTCATAGTTACTATTAATTTAAATTTTTAAAGCTAAAGAACTTATTTTCCATTATTAGAACTGCTCCTAGAAAATCTAGTGTATATAGCTCACATTTAATGACTATTAAGACCCTCGCATTGAATCAATACGGATATTACTTTAAACTTTAAAGGCTCCGATGAACTTACACAAAATCTAAAAATTATTTCAGAACAGCTAACTTTGTTGAGTATCTCAAAAGAGATATCGATATCCATCGAGCACTATTCTTTAGTGTTCAATTTTGTTTACTATAAGCCTTCCTTCCTATGAATTTTTACGTAATCATGCTCCTATTATTTTACCCCATTCTAACACAGTAAAATCTTGTAACAGATTCTTAACAGATCTCCGTATGGATGACAGACATTTTTTTAACCTATGCTCGTTACATTTGTCAATATTTAATAAAGATAACAATGTTATAGTACTTTTTGATGAAATTCATACACTGTAGGAAAATCAGTCAATAATAGCAATACTTTAGCATCATCTGCAGTTGCATTTATGTTCATTAAGTCCTTGCTCAAGCCATAAAGAAGTAATTCATATATCTTCTGTAGCTAAACTTGATTCATAAATCTTATACATAAACTTTTATCAAGATCATAATAGAAATATTGGAAGAAATTGGCTACATAGTATTTTGAACAGTTAGTGACAATAATGAGGTGAACAGCAAAGCAATGAGTAATTTTTCACCCCGGAATGTATAGTTTTCCCCTATCCTATTGCCCGAGAAATTATTTTACCTTTTTGACACTTCATCTACTAAAATATATTTTTAAAAACTTGCTAAATTATAAACCTGAGCAATCATTTTTCTATCCCGATTTTGAGACAGGCCAAAAAAAATATGCTTCGTTTTCAGTGGTCAAAAAACTTCATGAACTAGAATGAGACAAAATCTTAAAACATGGGCATTCTTTTAGTTTAAATGCTCTTTTTCCATCATCTATTGAAAGGCAAAATGTTAAATTAGCTCTCAAAATATTTAATCCTTTTATTATAGAGGCTCTAAAAGGTTTTGTTAATAATTTGTCACATTCACAAGACAGAGCGGAGTTTATTAATATTAATTATATGGAGCTGGTGGAGAATAGTTAGTGTTAAAGGAAAATGCGTACTAGATAAATTTCAAGAACTTTTCACCAGACAAATACTATTAGCCTCCAATGATGATCTGAAATTTAATTTTCTGTTAAAAATGCAAAATTGGCTATATTTTTGGCATTGACCTAATTTTTCAAATACACTGACTGGACAAATTCACACTGCATTAAGCCATACCATTCATGGACTACTGGAAGTGACTGAATAATGGCTAAGTGAGCTAATGTGACTTATGTCTCACTGGGCAAATTTTAAACGGACCCATTGGAAGGGCGTTTTGGAAAATATAGGCAATTAGCCGGTGGTCTTTACCATATCTCTGTTTGACAGCTATATGAGTCAGAAAAAAGGCTAACAAATCAATCTTTATTATCATTAAAATCTAAACAATATGGAGAAATCAATGTAAATAAATTTTTTGAACTTGCTGAATTAGATAGCTCCCGTCATTAAATAGCTCTTTAAATTCTGAATATGTTAATAATTTATTGCCAGAAGCTATAAAATCTAAAACGTCAGTAATCACTTATTTAAGTGTATATTGCTGTTATATTGTTTTAAACAAATTAAGTTGTGAATTTTGCAAACAATTTTTAACTTTAAATTAACCTTGTGTTGTAGAAGATTCTTATAATATAATTAATTCCCTAAGTCGTGGTGCTCTTTTATATCCTCGTGAACAGGTAGTGGACATAGTTTCAACAGCCTATATTATATTTAAAAAACTGACTAATGAGTTCGAAGATACTTTAGGATTTTTGGGTATTTACAATAAAAGGTGTTTTCTTTGTGAGCTGTTGTTAAACTATCTAAATGAAAACAGCCCTTTCACTCATTTCGAAAATTAAATCACCTAAAAATCGACACTCCAACATTTTTTCTAAGCAGCATTTTAAATACACTTCTTAATAATTATTGTTCTAAACATTATCATAATTTTTTGAGTAAAAAAAGGAAACTGGAGTCTTTTAATAAAGAAACATTAGACCCCAATAATATTACTCAATATAACACAATCTAACCAAAAAAATAAAATCTGAAACCTGCATAAAGCTTTTTCATCTTTTATCATAGATAAACTACCTTAAAATGAAAATAAACTAGATTTAAGTCTTTATTCTATGCAAAGAAATGACAGGTTATGACGGCTCCGTAATTTTTTATACTTTTTGAACTCACTATTTTCATACGTCAAAGAGGTCAAATGAAATAACATAAGATATCATCGAGATGAGTGCTGTCATTTGGCAGGGGTTTGACAGGTGTCAAAATGGTTAACATTTTTTGATTTACCTTGGTGGACTTAGTAGAAATCGATATCTCGATCATCAAGATTTATCATAGTTAGTCTGCTTTTGGATATTATAGTCCAACTTTTGATAACCAACACCGGCTCCCCGGTCGTATATACAACGTTGTGCCTATAGTAAAAAAATGTTGCTTAGGACATCCCTTAACATACCTAAATTGCATCCAAATATCATGGGTAATCAATTTCCATTTAAATATTGCAGGGTCCTTTGGATGGAGGAAACACACTACCAAATTTGACATTACTATTATCTATTATGACACCTTTATACCTATAGTGACATTTTACCACCTACCTATTTTGATAAACTGGATATTCAAAGGTTTTTGATTTGAAATTTCATTTTCATTTAAAAAAAATCGAATGAGCCGAGTTCATGACTCGCAGCCTTGTTCTAACCGGAAGCCCTTAAATATTTTTATGTATGCATAAAAAGGTAAGTAAACTGCAATTTAATTTTTGATTTAAAAAAAAATAGTAATAAATATTATCAGTCATAATAGCTTAAGTAATATTAGCCCAATTACGTTTCAAAGTACATACATAAAAAAGTTAAATTTGCAAAAAAAATCAGTTTTTATTATATTTTTTCGAGACTTTTGACTGTGGAATTTTAAAAAAATTGCACATTGAAATATACGCCTGTAAATAACTTTTGACTAGATTTGATGACGTCACGCGTAAGCCGTCAGGCCATTTTGTAGGAGGTATTGATTAAAATCCATACTGCCGGACAGCTTGGGTTTTAATTATCATATTCGTGTCCTAATAGCTATCATTAAGTGATCACTGCATAATATACTATTTCCATTATTACACATAGTTAAAAGCATATCCTCACCAATTTTACTGACACGAATAAAGGAGTTTTGTCACACGCCACATATCAATATATAACGCAAAATGTTATACGATATAATAAAATAAAACTTTTCATAGGAAAATCTCAATTTATCAATTAATGTTGAAGTTGGCTATACTAAGAAACCGATCCAAACTACCTTATTAGTAGTCCTGTAATAAATAGTCATCAGATGCTTATAGTCTAAACTAGGCCTCTAAATTTCAAATTCAATACAATTTTCCATCTAGGAAAAAGCTTCCCGTTGGAAATTCTGGGAAAAAGACCCAACAAATATGATAAATTTATATAAGCATATATTTTGCAGTTTAAATATTTTCGCCCCTTTTTAACAAATAATAATGTGCCAATTAAAAAAGCCATACTTACGCATTGGAGTCAAAACTAGGATAGTTCATAAATCGCACATTTCTACAGTCAGGCAGGTGGGGAGCTACATGCACACAACTGGCAGGAACATAGTGTTTCTCTTCAATGGTTTTATATATTGTACTAGTAACAGTACCGAAAATGCCTCGTTTAACTCTCGTAGGAGTTATGTGAACACCCTGTATAACCAATACATCTGCAAGCGTCACTAGAACTAGGGAATACATGAAAATCTTGTTACTAATATTGCACATTTTTAATCAATAATTGTACTTTTCAAGCAGGCTTCGTATAAACTGTATATGAGCCGAAAGTAGTTTTCAAAAGTACCGCGTGTAGTGGTTATACTGTTAATGGTCTAACACGCACTAAAACACCCTCATACTGTGGGAACGATTTTTATAGATTTAGAGAAATATTTGAGGAATTTCCTGTAATTGCCGAAAATTATATGGTATAGGTATATATCAGAGACGATATAAGCAGGGGTATATCTTAATTGCTTTCTGGGAGATTTGGAAATGAGTTTATGTGTGACCGTTGACAACATTTGTAGGAATGTTAGTTAATTAAACGTATAATTGGATCATTATTCAATCTGGGCGTAGCTCGTTGATATTGTGTGATAAGTTTTTATATACATGTGCCTTCTTTGCAAATTTATCTAAAACTGTTGAAACTGTTGCATATATGTATTACCTGTAAAGTAAATTTACACAAAAAACCAAAAATTTAATTTTCTCAATATTTGTTCTTTCTACTATCATTATTTCTTTACAAAACAGTTTTATCCACAATACCGCAACAGAATTTTGGCACTCGATGCTAACCATGTTAGCATCGTTATGAGATGATTAAATTAGCTTTAATCATCTTCTGATTGCTTAGCGAAAGGCACGTCGCCGTCGAGAGCAAAAATTATATTTCGGTTATTCCGCTACAAACAATTCCGTAGCTAGGAATCCGGACACTATTTTGATAAAGCCGCAAACTCTAGAAAATAAGGACCATAGTGTTCATTAATTATTAAAGGATAATTTGATTCGCAGATTAAAGACTATGCGGCATTAAACACTCCAATATTAATAAAAATTGGATTAGGTATACTAGAATTTGGTATCTAGTATATTCGTTGTCATGCATATAATATAAGCAATAATCATATTGTTAGTAAGCACATCAAATTTAATCACACTCAAACCACGTTTCCTTTTAATATAAAATATATAATATAAATAGTAACAACTACCAACGCAATATATAAACTTTTTAGTTTTTTATATAAAATATACATTTTTTCACTCCAGAATTAAAAATTATTATTCTGAATTAGAAATTGCGTTAATCTTTTCGTACATGATATTGTTGTCATATGATAATCACTGATCAGTAATTTCAAAAAGAAAACATTCATTCTCAACGTGTTATTTAGTACGCATAACATATGAGTAGAGATTCACGACTTGACTTGATTTTCAAGCTACTTGACTTGACTTGACTTGATATCAAGTCAAGATCAGGTCAAGTATTTGTTTTTGAAATTCAAGTCAAGTCAAATAGTTACACATCAAGTAACTAAAATCAAGTTTTTCAAGCTAACTACTTGATTTTTCTTGAAAATATAGTACTTTTTTGATATCAATCTGATTAACTGCCAAAACGGAATAACAATAAAAATCTATGTATATTATAGATTTGATCCTTTGTTTAAAAAACATCTAAAAACGAAAACTCTAACAAACTCAGTTTAATAATAAATGAAATAATATGAAATAAAAATACGAAATATTCTGAATTCTGACAATAAAACAATAGAAAAACAACAAACATGAAAATGAATATCTAAAATAAATCTTTAATATCCTCATTTGCCATCCATGATTTGAGACACATAAGGCTTCTAACGGAGTTATCGCTTAATCGATTTCTTGTTTTGGTAAGAGTTAAGGCAGCTCTAGAAAACTGCCTTTCAACTGAAGCTGAAGAAGCTGGCGTTGCCAAAAAGTCTTTGGCCATTGCGGCAAGGTTTGGAAAAATGCATTCGAGTCTCTTCCACCATTCTAAAATATCTTCAGTACTGTCAGCTCTTGGGTCAGAAATATATTTGTCGATTTCGTAACGCTAGGCCATATCGTCGTCTGCATTATGGGCAGGTTTTCTATTAAACAAACTTAGTAGATCTATTTCAAACTTTTCGACACTACTATTTTTACTAGGGTTGCTGCTACTTGAAGTGATGGTTCAGAAATTTGCAGAGAGGGAGCCCTAAACTATTGTGCTTTAAAAATATATTCAAAATGTTTAATTGCTTCTATCTGCAACTCTTTTCCCCAATTTGTATTGGAGAATGTTTCCACTTTATGTCGGGGGGCCTAAAATCCCATCGTACATCCAGTTAGTTCGTTGGTAATGTTTAATGATTTTGTCGCTTGCCGCTTGAATACTATTTATTGCGATCAGATTTATTGTCAAGTTCCATAGCCCACGATTCTAGTCTATCCAGCAACATATTAATGCCGATTATTACTATGGGTAAAGTAGCATATGATTCACCTTCTAAAATTATGGAAATACTCTTAAAAACATTAAGGTACAGGCAAATTCGTTCAATTTACGACCATTCTGTGTCGGTTGGCTTTAAAGTTTTTAAATTTTCTACATTATCACAAAGGATGTTAAGTGCGTTTCTCATATTTAGACTCCATCTCAACCTGTCGAACGTGGAGTTCCACCTTGTTATGACATCAAGTTTTGGCATAGTAAACTTCAGGTTTAAAGTGGTGCAATATTTGTCAAAATTTTCACGTAAATGTTCAGAGTTTTTTAATTTTTTTAGCAAGGGAATGGATTTTTCTTACAGAAGAGGACGGAACTTGGCAGTCATCATCATCATCATCTGATATATCTGTCAAAATGTTGGCGGTTTCTTTAACCTCAGAACCAAGGATTTTCATAAAATCTCTAGCTGCCAAGTTTAAGATGTGTGCAAAACATACAAAGTGGATATTTTTTGTATCAATTTCAGAACTATGCGTTTTAAGTTCTCTGATGAACGTAAAATTACTATTTGTATTGTCGGTAGTAATACCTTGTACGCATTTTGTAACATCGTAGAATTGTAATACTTCGAAATAGTATATTGTGTAACTTGGAGGAAAAACAAAACATTCCTGGACGACTGTGGTAGTTGCTGGACGAGGCGCAGCCGAGGCCAGCAACACAGGAGTCCAGGAATGTGCTTTTGCTACGAGTTGCACATACTATTTTTTATCCGAAAGAAATTAATTAGAATACGTACTTATATAAATAGAGCCAAATATTATTGTAAATAGAAACGTGTTTTAAATTTTAACTCAACATAATATCAAAGTTTATTACGTAGCTACGGAAACTACAGATAAATGTTACTTTTGATAGACGTCAGATCTGACAAACAAGGCGTTTGAATATGACAGAAATGTTACATTCCCGGCCTAGGACGGGAATGTTATATTCCCGGACTGTTATTTTCTAGTCTTGTACAGTTATTGCATGTTGCCAAGCAACGAATACAATATACTGGAATCATGACTTTTGCGGTGAGAAAACACATCGGAAAGGTGTCGTTTTTCGTCCGATCGGATAAAAAATAGCTTTGCAAATTGCATTACCAGTATGTTGCCCATATGCTGGCACAAAATCTAGAAAGATACAATGAAGTTTCCAATTTTTATCGATAAAATGGGCGGTAATACCATAGTACCCTTTCATATTAAAAGAAGACCATCCATCGATTGTGAACGAGATTTTTGAATTGCATGTTTTCAAAAATGACTTAATTGTTTGCTGCGTTGCTGCAAATGTTTTTAATGTCAAATATTTCATTTCATTCCGACCGGGTAGAGTTGTCTTTGGATTTAGGAATTTGTACATTTTTCCACTTATAGCATTTTCAAAAAAGTTGAAAGGGAAATACTTCTGTGCTATATATTCCAAAAGTAGTTTTTGAAATTTGTCGTGTTAGAAGTTTCCTGAACAACTAGTGGTGTGCAAAATAAACAAAACTGGAGTTAGTAAAATGCAGCGCAAGGTACAAGAATGTTTACGTTATAATATCCCACTTTTAAATGAAAAAGTAAGTAATTTTTTTGAAATGCCCTGTATAAAAATTTATAACATGTCCCACAATTTTGAATAGAATGTCTTAAAGCCAATATAGATTTTTGTAAATATACTCTGATGAGTTTTATTGATGCAGGGTGTCCAAAAACTGCTGCACTGACTTCAAAATCAGAATTTTAAATGAGACATCATTACACAATTATATCATCAAACAAAAATCATGTTATATAATAAAAAAGCGATTCTAAAGTAGAAGTCGACAGTAGATCTTATATTTAAAAAACTTTTAGGGTTATTAGAAAGTTGTAATTTTTTCCGTTCAAGAGCCGCCTTTTATTTAATATTTTGATATCTCGCCTATCTCGGTATTTATTAATAATATATTAAACCTTTTTAATATAGAATAACTTTTAAAATCAAGGAACCTATAATAATAATAATAAACATTATAAAACTATAAATGTGGCTTAAAATGAACTGATCCGGATTTTGAAAAAAAATAGCTTTTTAAGGTGTTTTTGGGGATCAAGGAATCCAAATTAAGCATTTTTTTCTAGCATCTCATTCTTAATCTGTTTTTTTTAAAGATTTTTCAAGAAGGGATAAAGTTAGAGAAAAACAAATGAAAGATTCGTGATCCTTGATCCCGAAATCATATAAAACGATAACAAACTCGAGTTTTTATGATCCAGATTAAAATTGATCATTTCCGAATTTGGAAAAAATAACTTCTTAAGGGGATTTCGCGATCAAGGAATCCAAATTAGGCATTTGTTTTTTTTTCTAGCATGATTCCTTTATGTGTTTTTTTAAAGATTTTTCAAAAGGGGATGAAGTTGGAAAAAAACAAATGAAGGATTCTGGTGCAGCATTTTTCGGACACCCTGTATAAATAAAATTCTAATAGGTAATTTACTTTTTTTTGATTGCCAAGAATCTTATATATAATTATTTTTTCTACACCCTCTACTTTCTGAGGAAGAGGTACGCATACGCCTCTAATAAAATGCCCACCCTGTACAATTATTTACTATTTAATTTTAGCTCAAATCTAATTATTATTAATTTTTTACCTTCTCAAGCCAATTTGTAATTGTGCTGCGCCTATTCGAACTGGCAGAGGCTTCTGCCTCGGAATTAGGTGGGCTGGATCTACCAAAAATGTTTTCGTAGACTCTAGTGTGATTAGTTTGCAAATGCCTCCTTAGTGAAGATGTTCCACAGTTTTTCATTTTTAAAACTGTATTTTTTAGGACACATAGGGTACATTTGCCTTGTTTGTCAGTATTTTTCTTACTCTTAGGATCCTGCTCGATTATGAAATAATCCTTAATTTTATTCGTTTTATTAGTTACACTTTTATTAGCTTTAACTCGTTTTGCCTTTGCTGGCGCCGACCTTGCACTTTCTTCTTCTGGTTCGGTGTCATCAGATTCTGACACTTTTTCATCTACGATAATTCTGAGCCGCTGCTTTTGCGGTCGCCGTTTATCCTTGAACAACGCTGCTCTACTAATAGTACGAGCACGTCGTCATCGAGTGCCCCTATTTAACCTCAGTGAATCCCCTATTTTAACGCTTCGATGCGCACTTCACAGATCACTATCAAGTAGTTTGATTTTACTTGATATCAAGTCAAGTAGTCAGTCCGAAAATCAAGTCAAGTCATTTGACTTGCTTGAGTTTTCAAGTCAAGCACGTCTTTAAGAAAAAATTCAAGGTACTTGTCTTGATGAATCTCTACATATGAGTGGCTAAATGGAGCGCAAACGGTAATGTTGCTAATTCTATCGTATGCACAGTACGAAATATTAGATTTACCCATGTCTTTACGGTCCAATGAATTGCTGTCAACAGGTCATTTGGTGCAGTGGTAAGATTCTGTTATGCTTGTGATAAGGTGGCGCGGGTTCGATTCCAGTGGCAAGACATATGTTTTTATATATTTTTATTAAGGTTGTGTAAAGAGTTTTTCTTCTTAATTTTGGGCATGCATTGGGTTAGTTTTTGCTAGTTTTTGCTAGTTGCGCCCCCGAGGCGAGCGGAGGACATGCGAAACGCGAAATTGGCAAAGGAATTTGGCAACATTGTTAACATTTGCGTTACATTTAGCCGATCCTAACAGCAGTAACTTGGTCTGGTTTGGTTTGTTGAGCCCACCTTTCGGAGGACCAATGGCATTGTTACGAGGCGATTCGCCAGCACACCCGTCTTCCGGCGCTTAGTGTTACACATTACTCCATGCAGTTTGAGAGGCCTTATATTCGGGGTGGGAACCTCCAGTATGGCGGGCCTGTGCCCCTGGTGATTCCCGACTTTTGCACAGAACTATACCTAATCTATGAAATGGTCCCACTACAACATCCCGCCTGGATACCGGCGTGAATGGGTATTTCTTCTGGCTAAATGTCAATGAAACGGCATAGAATATCCTGGCGATGACGTCCGATTCTTCCTCGGAGAGCCCAAACGGTCCCTGGACGATTGCCACTAGTCACCCAAAATGGCGACGGAGAGCTGATACCTGACACGTGTTGATTCAATCGAGAACGAAGCGGAAGTGCAGTAGTAAGTAACTTATATTTGCGCAATTAAGTTTCTATAAGTTGCCAAAATTTTCAAGAATAATAATAAACTGAGCGTATTAAAAGCAAATATCAAGAACTGTCCGAAGAGTTTATTGTTTAAACATCCAACCAGAATGATATTACTGACTCATATCTGATATTTTCAAAAAAACTCAGAATTTCTAAGGCGGTGAACGATCGTGGGTGCCAGCGGCAAAGGCTTGAACTTTATTGGCTACGTCTGATGTTATGTAATATCACTGCTGATATATGGGAGCGGGCAAATGTTTTATTATTAAATTTAAAAATATATACAGAGAAAAAACGGTGTGCTTTAAACCACCCGACAGAAGTCAAAACTTTAATAATTCAAGATTAATATTGTGACATAATAGTTATTTAAGTACCAAGGGAATTAAGTAGATGTTTATGCCCTGAGGGAGACAATGTTACAAACCCGAGGGCCTCTGGCCAGAGGATTTATAAGTCGTCCGAGGGCGTACACATCTATTAATACCCGTGGTGCATACAAACTTTTATGCCATACTAGTTCGTTATTGCATTCACAATATGTAAATATTTTAAAAATTCAATTACTTGAGTCCATAAAGTGTACTTTATGCCCGCACGGGCATAAAGTAATCCATTATGTAAATGGTATCTAAGGTATAAAGCACAATAATGTACTGGTATGACATAAAGGTATTTTTTATTTTGAAATTACTTGTCACAATTTCGATGTTTATTGTAAAATTTTACCTCGAAATTTGCAATAAAATTTGCAAAACCCGCTGCTTTACCCTTTAAATGTCAAAATTCTTCGATTCTGGCCCATTTTCCCAACTTCAAAGCCTTTGAAATGATATTTCAGGCAAATACATTTTCTTGCTTACTCGAAAATCATATTCTCCGATGTGCCGAAAGTGAAATTTTACGTTATAATTTGCCATAAAATTGATAAAAACTGCACCTAATCACCAAAAAATCTCAATATTTTCCGATCCTAACTCACTTTCCGGTTTCAAACCATAATCAAATAGATTTCACGCAATTCGCGTATAAATCTACATATCTTAACCTAAATGTCATTTTCCATAATGCTTCAGCATATCAAAGCTATCTATTCCAACTCGTAAAAATCCTGAAGAATGGAAAACTTATGTATGTTTACCTTTAACATCGCTATTCCTTTATTTCGTGATCTCGTACGGGAAGTTATTACAGAACTTTTTTATAGCGTTGGCTGGCGCATGCAATTAAAGTAGATTGTTCATTTGCAATGGTACCGATGCGATATGTTGTACTTTGACTTCCGATTCGTCTTCGGTCGAGTGTGCACGTGTCGGGTATCGGCCATTTTGTTCCAGCTTCATATACATATATGTTAGTTTGGGGGCACATGGGGCTTTCAGGGGCTGTGTAGACTCCCCGAATAAGATTCGGACGTCCAGCCGGGGGTTAGGCCCCGTGCATGTACAAGATTTAAATGTGCGTGAATGTCCAGCCGGTGGTGTTCGAACCTTAAAACAAGCCGTGCATGTACAAGTCGGAGGCCCAGGGGTACATACTCGACATACTGGGTCCTCTAAAAATAGTATCTCTATCCATCAGGTGTAACTAATCTGGGATGGGTCGCCCCAGCTCTTACTAAGCCGGATAGAGGTCTTTTCTGGCTGAATTTTCGAAAGAAAAAGGCCAACAGAGAGTTGTACTACTACTACTATAACCCTTCTCTTTAACGTGCAAATGTCTGGCCGGTCCAGATTATTCGGTTTTCCTGTATTAAAATATTAAGTGGTGACGTGACTCGAAATTGGGAAATGTCTAAATTCAAGTAGCAAGTAGCTCATTCTGTATAAAAAGCATCATCATTTCTAAAGTGTTATCTTCTACGGTTTTTGGCGTAGATTCTCCAAGTGATCAGCTTCCTTAAACAAAAATTATTTCTCTCGAAAAAAAGTTAAAACTTTTATTATTGTTTTTTACATTTTCCGTCAAACGTTCGTATTCCCGACATTTTCGAAACAGAGAAGTATTTAAAGAGTTTGTTTTTCCTAGCAAATGTCCTCTCGCTTTTTTCGATGCTAGAAAGACCCAAAATTACCCCTTTTTCAACAATATACACGCCCAAAAAATACTAGCCATATTCCGATTCTCACCAGTCTCAATAGGGTTCGGAAGACCGGCAAGAGAAACGTGTTGCCAGTTATCCGGTATCAAAACAAAAGTTTAAAAAATTTACATATGAAGTAATTACTAGAAAGCGGAAAATCAGATCATCAAATTAAATGATCGTTGGCTGCACTCAAGTGTTTCTTAAAAATGTGACCAACCGTTTTTGAGAAAAAAATGAATAACTTACAAAATACCCGATTCAGATTTATATGAAGGTTTAGTTTCATTAACTACGCAGGAAAAAGTATGCTGGACCCGCCTAAAGAAGTTTTCACTTCAAAAAGGGTATTGTAAAAGCTCCAAAGTTTTTTTATCGACACTGAGTTTGGTTTGAGTTATAAGGATATATAGTTTGAATGTAATAGGTATAAGAAAACTAGCTGTAGAAAAACCAAAACCTCAGCATTACGTGGTGGTTAAGTACGAAGGAAAATACTTTAAATATTTTGTTTTTAGCATACCCCAAAGTGGAAGAACAGGATGGCACTGTCCTGATTTTGACGACCAAATCTGTTACGACGAATATTTCCCTCATGTATAAAAAATCCCATTAGAGGGGTGCAATTACCGGAAAATTACAGCGATAATTGCACTGTAGAAACCGAAAGAGCACAGCGATAATTGCATCGTACGTATCTATGGTAATTCCATTGTAAACTTACGATGTCAGCGACAAGTTATATATAACGTCAAAGTCAAATGAATATATATCATTAAAAATGCCTCGTTTCGGATAAAAAAAATCGTATCTTTGCGTCCCTTTACTTTGTTTACGTTTTTGTATTAAAAAAAAGAATAAAAATGTATTTTTTAAAACCATGTTCTTATTCGGGAAATATTCCCCCGAATTAGACTCGTGCATCAAAATAACCAGATAATTTTGCATTCGAGCGTGTTGTCTTAGAAAAACTGCAAATAAACTCATGCAGTTTTTAGACAACACGCTGTCATGCAAAATTATCGGTAATTTTGATGCACTTGTGCAATTACTTACGAAAATGATGTGGTAATGACCATCGAACTACCTTAGTTCAAGGACTAAAGGCTAATCTTTTTTTGTGGAAGAAATTAAACAATTTATCAAATTTAGCAAAAATATTTTCTTGTTTAATATTAAAATCAGAAAAGGAATGTATTCTATATAAAACTGATTTCTTATTATTAAAAATGAATCATTGTTGAAACTAGAACAAGTATTAAAAAAAGGTCAGATATAGGTTTCAAAACGTAGTCATTATTGAGAAAGTATATATATTTTGGTTTAAATATTTAATCATTATAATTTTTGATTTTTTTTTAAAGAATACACAATAGGGTCGTGACAGTTAGATCATATATATTTTGTAATGTGAATAATCAGGTACTGGTGCACATACTGGTGTCGATTTATTTATGTCGACTCGTTTTTAACAACTGCTCACTGGTTAATTCTAACTAACGTCTACGTATACCAAAGTGGCAAGCTTCGGACCAGCGCATTTGGAAGCAAGGCAGTGCTATCGATCCAATATTTCTCTCCACGCATGGCCCTTCGCTCGTTTCGCTCCTCCGGGGGCGCGACCAAACCAAAATAAACCAAACTAACCTAAGGCATGCCAAAAAATACTTTAAAAAATATCAACCGTTCTTTTCAAGAAAGTGGTTTTGCTTCAAAGTAACAAGTAACCCAATGACGAATTCCACTAACGGGATTTATAAGAAATTGAAGAGTTCCTTAGAGGAGGCAAAGGATTAAATTCGCGTCTAGGTACACCAAAGTCTGAGGCGTTTTGGGCCATACCTTGGGTTAGATGTCTTTGGTTGCGCCCCCGGAGCAAGCCAAGTGAGCAGAGGGCCATGCATAAAGTGCAATATTAGAACGATAACACTGCACTGCTACCAAATGCGCAGGTCCAAAGCTGAGTAGATAAGGATTAACCAGTGAACAGCTGCTAAAAATGAGTCGACATAAATAAGTCGACATAAATAAGTCGACACAAATAAGACGACACAAATAAGTCGACATAAATAAGTCTACATAAATATGTCGACATAAATAAGTCGCCATAAATATGGTCGACATAAATCAAGTTAAAAAATATATTATCATTATCCTTCAGCCCTTCCGTAAATAAAGCTTCATTTGAGCCACAGTTTAAAAATTAATACCTCATATGGCTAATATACTTGCCTCATATCGAAGCAAATTTTAATTTTAGCTAGGTTTGACTGCCTACATCTCTTAAGTGCGATCTAGTCGGTGTTATGACGTTTTTGAGGTGAAACCTGTTTAGCGAGGGTAAGACCGAAAAAATGAAAATCAAATGAAACGGAAATCAAAGTGAAACACTTTGAAGCATGTTCCAGTATAGCTAGAGGGCTGAAATTTTCATCAGTAGGTGGGGAATAACACCCCACACCCCTACCCCCCCGGATACCCAAAATGTTTCGAAAAAATGGACAAAAATTGAAAAAAAAAACGTAAAAAATTGTTCGGAAAGTTAATAAAACTATTATAAAACGAAATAATAATCAATCAATCAATCAATATTTTATTCATATCTTTACAGAAATGTTTACATACGTCAAATTAAAATAGACTTATTACAATTATCATTAAAAATTACACTATCAGTTTCTTATCATAAAATAACACTATCAATAAATGTATATAATTAAACACAATCAAGATTTACATTTAGTAACATAATATACACTAACAAGCACAATTAAAACTTACATGTAGAAACATGCTGTTAAAATTTGTTAACACTGATGGCTCAGATATTCCTGTATTGAGTAAAAAGGGTTCTTAAGTAACAAATGTTTGATTCTGTCTTTAAACTTGTTATACGGAAGGTTTCTAAAGGTGCGTATAAATATGGCGAGATGCGCGCGAGTCGCGCCTGAGCCGCGCCTCCAACGGGGGCTCGCGAGTCTACCACGAGCCGCTCGAGGAAGGCTCGACGGAGGCTTGCAACCATCCGTTTTCTGTCTGTTTTTGGGGCGACCTCAAAGGGATTTTGCGCGTCTAGTGGGACGGGTTCGTAGCAGGCTCGTTCAAAATTTGGTTTACAGCGAGACCTTTGTATTCGTTTTCGTTTTACAGTGGCGTAGGGCCATCAAATATCCAAAAATAAACTGTACGGCATGGCCGCACATGCTTTCAGACTCTCTTTTGTTAATACTTTTAATAATCATAAACATTTGGTGCCATAGAACTAAATAAAATTAGATTAATGCACCACAAAACTAAAAATAAGTAATGAACGCCAACATCACATTATCCTTAATTTTAGGTGAAATTACGCCAGTCACCGCACTGCTTTGATTGTTTAACCTTGAAATGTCATAAAAAAATAAGCATTTTTATTTCCAATAACAATAAAATATTTTTAAATGTGAAATGTAACTCCAGAATTTTAATTTTTTGGGCTCTAGAACAACCAGGATGCATAACTAACCATCTCTTTTAAATATCGTGTATGTGAAAAAGATTCATTTGCATTTAGAATTCTCAAAAACTGTGACAGTGTTTATAGATCGCGAGGAATACCTAAATTACGAGTCGTACGCGGCGGCCTGTGGTTGTTTATTTAATAAACTTGAAATTACAAAAGCTCCACTGCACATAACTAATAAAGCTGCCGTTTGTTCTTCGTCATCAGACATGGCAGGTCTATTCTTTTATTTTCTTGATTTCGCAACCACGATTATTATGTCGCAATTCTTCACTCAGTTCTGAACTGAGCCGAAAAACAAATCCAAAAGTGGCCCTGCTTAAATTAAAATAATTCGTCGCTGGCTCGTGGCATGCGCGTATCTCCTGATGGATCCGGAATACTCGTGGTAGGCTCGCGTCTGGCTCGCTGCTTCAAAAAAGTTGCCGCGAGCCACTAATTTCTATGAATAGGCTTGGCTCGCGCGCGGCTCAGGCGCGTCTCGCGCGCGTCTCGCCATATTTATACGCACCTTTATATCCTGAGGTAATACGTTAAAAAATTTTATTGACCAAAACCCTGGGCCATCCTGACACCACCTCAACCGCCTATAAGAAAGCACCAGATCGTTACTGGATCGGGTTCCATAATCATGAATATCCCCATGTATTCTAAATGATCCCTGATTACGTTTTACAAACAAAAGATTCTCCAGAACATACAGACAAGGCAAGGTGAGTATCCCCAGTTCTCCAAAAGACCCTATACAATCCTCTCGATACGCAAGGTCACTTATGAATCTTACAGCTTTTCGTTGAAGGCCAAACAACCTCTGGGCACCGGAGGAGTGCCTCCAAACCGGGATCGCGTAGGAAAGATGGTAGTGAAATAGAGCATAATAAGCTGTTCTTAAAACCTCTTTTGAAACACCGGCTCTCAAGCTGCGCAAAAGGTATAAGTTCATACTCAGCCTGCTAGCCACTGCCCCAATATGTGCACCCCACTGTAGCCCCGGATCTAGGTATACACCCAAAAACTTCACCGATTCCCCACCCTGGTCTGCCTCTGTAAGGTCTAGCATGGAAAAGACAATTCTTTTTGTTTTATCCTTGTTAAGAAGCAATTTGTTTGAACAGAACCACTTTTCTGCTCTGTCCTTAGCCTCTAATGAGCCATTCCATGATTCTTCGAGGCTATTTGCAGGACACAGTTGTGTCATCAGCAAAGAGAGGTTAGTCCTTTTCTGAGACTGGTAAATCATTGATGTTTACCAGAAAAAGGATTGGTCCCAATATTGACCCTTGTGGGACCCCAACGTCAATGTTTCTCTCCGCTGACCTCACCCCTGCAACCTCCAACACTTGTGTCCGGTTCTCAAGATAGGATGCTATCAACCTGATACTGTTCTGTGATAATTTGCATCTCCTGAGTTTTTCCAGAAGAATATTGTGGCCAACACAATCAAAAGCTTTACTAAAATACAGAACAGCACAGTATTAAACTGCTTATTATGGAAGGCCTCATTTATACCATTAATAAGATTTAAGATGCCCATAACAGTATTCTTATCCTTGCGAAAACCGAATTGATTTTCAAAAAACAAATTGTTGGACTCGAAAAATTCCATCAACCGTAATGCTATACATTTTTATACTACCTTTGATATACCTTTGATCTGTAATTGTCTGGCTTTGACTTATCCCCATTTTTTAGAGATTGGCTTTACTACTGCTTTCTTTAATATATTTGGAAAAACACTTTCTCTAATGCAAAGATTTGTTAACCTTGTAAGAGGTACTATTATGATATTTTTAATAGATTTTAGGATTTTTACATTAAGTCCAAATATATCTGTACTGTTTTTTTTTAAGTGATCAATAACCTCAATAACCTGGAAAGTTAAAACACCCAATATTTGATGTGTTCAGAAACTTAAAATTATCTGCAAGTTCATCTACATTAGGTATGTTTTTTATGATGTTATTAATAATGTTTGATAAAACAAGTTAAATTCATCTGACGTAGGTCCTGGGTTGTTGTCATGGGTATTTTTACTGCGTATTTCATCCCTATAAAATTCCTAAATTCATTTACCTGTTGATTACTAATTAGGTTATATTGTTTAAATAATTCACTCAGGAACTTAAGATGCTCTCATATGTTCCTGAGATTTTCATTAAACCAGTTTATGTTGTTAAAGTGATCAGATCTTACTCTATAAGTTTTTTCAGGAAATGATTCAAGATATGCCCTCTCCAAGATCCCCATAAACACCTCAAACTTCTGGTCAACATTCATATCATTAGTTTAGATAAAGTCCCATTCTACTGAATCCAAAATAGTATGAAAAGCAAATAAACCCCTCTGAGTCACCGGTCTACATACCCTGTCTGCCATTCGGAGCCTCTCTCGATCTCTATTTATAAGAATATCAACCAGCTGACTTTTATGGTCTGAAACATCCATGCCAATGACGTGGGTGGCAATGACTTTGACACCAGGGGTCAGGAAGACATTTTCCAGGAGGCTTGGTCACGAGTTGCCTCATGTATGGTTTGATTTAAGCAAAAACTATTTAACATATCACACAGCTGAGTCGTTTTCAGCTCAGCCGTACCAAAACGGACATTGAAATCACCTGCTAGTACAATCTTTCTCCTCTCCCCAAACTCAGACTGTTTCAGAGTCGATCTTGGTCGATTTTCTGAACAAAAAGAGATGTGCTCTTGGGCACTGAAATTTACCATAGGGCTAGTTCTAAAGTCATTTTGTAAATAGAACAAAAAGCTTTAGCACTATATGAATATTTTAATAAGTTACTTTACTTGAAAATAACTAGAAGCTCATACATACATAAAATATAAACACTGAATAATTGTATGTAGTCAGTGCTACGATGTGAAAAATATCAGTCGAGGCAAATTTCGACCTTGAAAAATATGACATAAATAATACTCTTAAAACCTAAATAATTGCGTAAACAATTGTAGTACTAAACTAATGTATGGTTATAAACAAAACCTTGAAAGTATATACAGTTAAATGTCTGTTAGAGTTCCTGCGGAACAGCTGCTTATCAACTATGTTAGCTGATTTAGCTTTGATATAAAATACAATATACAAGCGATAATAACAGGATTAGTATTACCTTAGAGTCCACCTATAAGCTAATATGTACCCTATGAACACCATTGACGAGAAACCTTCAATGTTCAGGAGGTTATCTTCTAACACTGGGGGAAAGTCACTTTGACAAACACTTGCTAGGCCTATTGCTAGCTTCTATTTACAATGTAGTTCGTTTTCTTGCAAATATGAATGTCTGGATTGTAGTGGTTTTGACTGGTATGCAGTTAGTGCATATTGGCATGACATGAATGCCTGTGGCTTATTGGTGCACACATGAATGATTAGTAAGTATGCTATGCAGGTAGCATAGGTAAGCAGAAATCCGCGTATGGGATGTAGCATTGTGATAGCTTGTGTAAATTGGCAGACTAGTGCCGTTTAATCCTTATGTGAGAATAAGGCATGAGTGTGTATGCAGACTAGTGCAGAGTAATCCTTATATTAGAATAAGGCAAAGAGTATAGCAATCCAGTGGTATGCTGGTAATATAGAATGTTGAAAATGCAATGCAAAATACCATTAAGGACTCTGCAGCGAATGGCAGAGCCTTTGAGAGTTAGAGATCAGTGGGTCTCCAAAATGGCAGTAGATGCCGAGATATACCTTTTTGTAGGTTTAGTACTAGAGATCAGTGGGTCTCCATAATGGCAGTAGATGCCGAAAAATGCCTTTTTGTAGGCTTAGTACTAGAGATCAGTCGGTCTCCATAATGGCAATGAGATGTCGATATATACCTTTTTGTAGACTTAGTGAGAATGTGATTGTAAACATGTACGTTTACTTACTTGGGATTTCGAGACTAGGCTCTATTGAGTGCGGTGAGGTTCGAGACAGGGCTCGATTGTAGAACTCCCATGGATAAGACCAATTGGGACGCCATTGCTTGGCGGGAGAATAATGGCATTAAGTTTGCCAATAAATACCTTATTGTAGGCTTGATGTGACGATGATTATGCCAGGATATCACTATATCACTTGAGTAATGAACTAGATAGATTTATGAGGTCTCAAAACGTGAAAACTTGCTGGCATGGCGGCTCAGCGCCAGCCGGCTAGAAATGGGGGTGCGCCTATTGCGACTTACATGGCTACTTCGTACTCAATACTGAATTCTAGAACGTGGGAACTAGAGCAACTTGAAGAAGTTGTTACCGCCCCTTCTGGTGGGAGAAGATGCACCGCTTCGGCATGGAAAGGGCAATAATGTAAATACAGAGATATTGTGTAAAAACTTAACATGACCGGTTGTCTAAATTAATATTATGAATTTTAATACAAATCCGGTTGAAATCTGCTGATTAGTTTTCATGAAATTTGAATATTAAAGATGTGAATTTTAGGGAATTTTAGTTAGGGTGAACTGGCTATCCTGTAGGATGCGCTTTGATTGGTCGACTCGGTCGCCGGGGTATAGCGGGAAACGCTATGATTGGTCAGATGAGTTTAGGATGCGCGGCAGGCTCCAAATGAGTAAAGGTGGTTTACAACAGATGGCGCTAGCAATGCAGCCTGGATAAAGCGCGAAGCGCTATGATTGGTCGGAGGCCTTTTGAGGACGCTTAACTTTTAGCTTTCTAGCCTGCCGACGCAATGGATAAACGTGGTAAACAAGAGATGGCGCTAGTAGTATCGCCAAGGTTTTAGTTTGTTTGGAATGCGAGGACAGTGGCGTGGAAAGTTAGATTGTACAAAAATTAAATCGTTAGATTTGAAGACGTGTTCAAAAATGGTTTTTGAACACAGACAGCATCCCCTCCACAGCCGACAAAAATGTGCCAAAATGACCCGAGGGCGATCTATACATAGCTAAAATACAAAGATTATAAGATTTTAATACGTACAACAATACTCAATACATTTGTTTATATTAAAATCAGATTTAAATGAAATATCACAGGTTACCAAAACATTTCTGACAAGTATTAAGGTTCCACCCCCAATTTGATCATTCCTTGCATATTATGACG
The DNA here is from genome assembly GCA_016904865.1 of Pissodes strobi. Lineage (NCBI taxonomy): Eukaryota > Metazoa > Arthropoda > Insecta > Coleoptera > Curculionidae > Pissodes > Pissodes strobi. Next base: position 97,943 of record MU183617.1, on the reverse strand, counting down.
CTGCGACTTTAATATTTAAACAATTAAATTCTTCTTGATTCAGCCAATGTTCTGTTATGCACATTATGCGAACATTCTGGTCAGCAACAAAACTTTCTATATATTCTATTTTGTTTCGTAAAGATCTTATATTTATGTGCAAGATCCTTACCTTCTCTCTGGAACTGTCAGATGCATTGTGCTCACTATCTGCCTGTTTTGATTTTGGCGCTGTAAATTCTGGAAATGGTTTATTATTATACCAGTGGGCCACAGGTCTGCATCGAGATATTTTTCAACTTCATAATACGGAACTATAAGCCTAAAAGAGCTACGGTACCTCTCTTTTTTTGTTTTCATTTTTCACAGGTAACATTTTCATGTAAATTGTTTTCTTTCAAGTATTTTACTACAACTTCACTAGTAATTTCTGGAGATAGTCCCGATAGAAACAAAAAGGACATCTTTTGAGCAGGCTTCAAGGCGGTGGTGTTATTATTTGTACCTTTCAGTTGTCCAGGTCTTTTTGGCTTTGGTAGGTCCATACTTTTGTATTTATTTCTTTTGTTAACGACCGTCGTCCATTTTGTGTCTTCTCTATCATCGTTTTTGGCCGCTTTACGCTGTCATCATTTGGCGGCAAATTTAAATTTAAATTATTTGACGAAGATTCTTCATTATTTGTGATATCGATATTTAGCCCATCCCTAGTGCTTTCAGGTTTTGGTATTTAGATATTACAAATCGGTTCACTTACAGTGACATCTACTGTCACTCCTCTGACTTCATCTGCTTGTGGATCCCTAACTTCATGTTTTTCAGCGGGGTCCGGGTGGGCGTCGAGGAGGAGGAATGTCTGGAATTTGAATGTTTTGTGTCAATGGAGTCATACTTTTCCTTCCATAATTCCACATTTGCCTGTAAAATACTATTTTTCTCTTCCATTTCACTTAAGATTCTTCTCAGCAGTTGGATTTGCACGTCTTTTAGATCGTTGCTCGCACTAACCTCCCTTTCTTGACAGCAGATAACGCGTGTCTCATCTATGAATTTTAGCTTTTCAGGCAGGCCAACCTCTTGACGCACAGGACTTGTGAAAGCCTCTCCACACACTAGGTATACAAACAGCACAGCTGAAGCTTTTCGTTTTGCTGCATTTTAGATACGTTTTTTAAATTTTTTTCTTTCGTACTACTTTTTAGACGACCTTTAGTCGGCGCCATCTTGGTTAAAATAAATAATAAAAAAAAGTTGGAGAAACGCGGTTTTCGGCGAAAAAAGGGTGAAGGAGCTGAGCTACGGGGTTGGGAATGGCAAAAATGGGAAAAAATGCTTTAAGAAAAAATAAATGAAAAAAAAAACGGAAAATAAATAAAAAAGTGTCGAAACCGGGGGCAAAAGTTGAGGAAAAAAAGATTAAAAAAATAATAAAAACTCAATTCCTAATACATATCTCTTTCAGAAGTTCCACTTCAGTTGTGTGCTTATAAAGGTGAGGCACATAATTTATTTATATTTACGAGGCACTGTTTTTTTGGAATTTTTTATTAAAGCGTTGGTTCAGAATTAATAATTACTTCCCAACCAACGATTAAAGCCTTTCATTTGGGCCACATTTTGAAAATTAACACCTTGCATGGTTATTATTTTTGCTTGATATCGTAGCAAATTTTAATTATAGCTATGTTTGAATGCCTACAGATTTGAAGTGCGATCTTTTCGGTGTTATGACGTTTTGTTATATTTACGAGGCACTGTCCTATTCAAGCTGTTATGCTCAATTAGTTTTTTCCACTGTCGTAAACTAGGCATAGTCGCATGCCAAATAATGGTTATCGCAAATTTGGGTCACCCAGATTTTCATTTCAATATTAACCAGAAAACTTTTACTATAAGTACTTATTTTATGAAATTATAGTGCAAAATTGGTTTTGCTAATAGCCGATCTGCTATTTATGTATCAAAATAAGGAGTATTTTATTTAAACAATAACTGCTGGTATATTATTGCAAAGAAGTATTTAGTTAAGTTTTCACTATTTGTGTGCTGTAATTTTTCATGCGTAAAGAGAAAAATATATTTCCCCCTTGGACGCCACACTATCTTACCTACATAGATAAGAGAAATGTTATGGTATTGCATCTTTGTGCTAATTATGCATGTTGATGTGGGTTAAATAACGCGAACATCTTAAATGGAATTAAAACGTAACAAACGATACAGATCAATTACACGGTCCTCAGAATTATGGAACGCCTATACACGTCATAATTAAATCCTCTTAATATCTCAAGTAATTACTCTATAATTATATAAGCATATGCTGCAGTATTTAAAACGGTATTGTTGACATTGGCGTAACGAAAATAGTCCTGCTTATAACATAATAATTAGATATAATAACCGAGTCTGCTAGAGCCCATATGAAGTCCATTGCCATATCTTACAGGTTTGCATATCATGAATTGTTTTGCACCATGTCTTCCGTAATATGAAACCATAGCCTCATCAACCGAATGAGTTTTCTTTAGTTTACCATATTCCATAAATTTTCTATTCAAGCCTAGAATAATTGGGCTAACTTTTGCAAATTTGTCGCTTATGTTCAAGAAGTAATTATTATCTTAAAAATTAATGTTTATCATGACAAAATAATAGATCACTGCGTGTATCACGCTCCCAAAATATTTTATATCTAGATAACGGAACGTAATCTTTTTCATTCCATTGGTATTTTTTCCTTTTTATGAATGATGGGCTTGCTGTTGCAAAATAAGATAAGGGTAAGTGATCATCTGGCGAAAAATCGTCATCATTTCGTCGTCGTACACTTATTTTTTATTCAGCAGGAAAAGCAAGTTGCCAGCCTGGAAGGTTATCTATTTGAATTATACCCACTAAAATATTAAGCACATTAGGCGTATCTGGGTTATATGGTGGTGAAATTGGGAATGCTAGGAAGCTTAGAAAACGAATCAAATAGTGCAAAAGAAAGAAGAAGTAAAACATTGTTAAATTACCATGTCTAATGAGTTATTTGCTCATAATGGATGATATAGACACAAGCAACTGAAATCAGCCCAAGTCGGACTTAGTCCAGCAAAATTTGTGCTCCCTCTTATTAGAATAATAAAAAAATATAATTTTTTTCTCGCTCAAAAATTTTCGCCTAACAAGCTAGAGTGCTACAAATTTGAGTCCATTTATTGGGATCTCGAAAACCGTACAAGATACGTAGAAGTGTTGATGGTTGTAAATTGCGCAATATAGTGATTAACGCCGTTTTACGAACTAAGAAATTTCGAATACTTTCGAAGTTATGCGAAAAAAAAAACACGAACTTTCAAATTAAGATTTCAGTTATTTGTAGCTTTATTTTTAAGTTTTTGAAATATAAATGGCACACTCTTAAGGTACTTTTTGTGTTTTTGAAATGCCATGATTTCGGCCGGACGTTTCGCTTTTCTGTATATACCGAGCGACGTCATAATAATTTATTTAAATACGTCAGTAGTCTAAGGTTTTTACGTTATTTTGAGCCATTTTTAATTCTAAAATTAAAACACACTGCGCTAAAGTTGTTTATCACTGTTTTGTCACTTAAAGTCATCTTCAATAATTTTATGGATTTCTTAATACGGTCCTGTTAACTATTATTGAATTTATAAAATAAATTGTTGTATTTATATAACTAATAATAATAATAATAATAATTTACAGCATAATAGAAATCCAGAAATTAATTTCGTCTTAACTCCAATAAAAACTAAAATTAACAAATTACATTACTAAAACCAAAAAAATTGGAATTAAAAACTTTATTGCAAGCATCCACAAAAAATTATATATGTTCTAGTAAATTGCCGTTTATATTATGCATTGCATATCCTTTCGATATATCTTTTTGATTGCCATTTGAAATACTCTTCCATGCAACTAAGTATTAAACCCTTAACCTTCAATCGTATAAATTGTTTACAAAAGCTTTGTAAATTTAAAAAGAACCCCGAAAAAAATCGGCTGGAGTAAAATCTGGAGACTTTGCTGGCAATTTATTGGATCATTTATATTTTTATTGTGGCTGCAAGTAAATCGTTTTTTTGTTCTAACTTTTTTCCTTCCAGTATTTTACTGATCACTTTTATTTGCATCTGTATTTAAGAGATTTATAACAATATATTTGGGAACGATTCTGCTTCTTATCGTGCATGACTCTATCAAAAACGATTTTTTCTTGATTGTAAAAAATGGAAAGTAAATAATGCGTAAATTCGATAAAATGAACATTTAATTTAGTGCAAGTTTGATATATTTCATGTCAAGAGAACTGGTAAATAAGATATTTTAAGAATATCAAACGGTGGCAGAAGGCGTCTAAGTAGTGAAGAAATTATACGAGCAACAACGTTATTGCAGGAGGGTCGGTGACGATACGTTGCTCAGCTCTTTAATGTTGATTATGAAATCGACACAGAGAATATGGTTTTATAGTCCAACTTCGCAGACCACGTTCTCAAAGTATTCTTTATAATGCCACAGGTTCCCGAATTTAAACTCAAACTGTAAGGAATATACTGCATGAGGCTAATATTCGATCCAGAAGAGCAGCTGCATTTAAATGTTGGTTATCACACGAAGGATATTTGCCCAAGAACATTTTCACTGGGAAGTCTAGTATCCAGAAGACGGAGTGAACGGTTTCTGGATGTAATGGTCAGAGAAAAGACCCATTTCGGAGGAGGTTCGGTTATGATGTGGGGAGGTATATATTTAAACAGTGGGACCCACCTGCATGTACTTCTTGACGCAGAGTTTAATCTGAACGATATAGAGATAACACTATAGAACTAATGTTATTATTACATTTGCTGCTCAACAGGCTCCAAAATTCATCATACAGCAGAATAATGTCAGGCCGCATGCAGCCAGCGTAATTACTCAGTACCTTCAAAATAACAATATCACAGTTATGGATTGGCCTGCTAATAGTCCGGATCTTGATCCCATTGAGTACATCTGGGGCTTATTAACAAGAAGATCACGAAGTCTCAGATCCTAAAACTTTGCAGCAAATCTGCGGGAAGAGTGGAACGCCTTTCCTCAAGTGATCATCTAGCGCCTTGTACAGTCCGTGCTAAACCGTTAAGCAGAATTTGGTAGAAACCAAGGAGGACGCATACATTATTAAAGAAAATCTTATTTTTCGTTGATAATTTATCCAGAAAAGCTTTCTTAAACTGATTTCGTAGCATATTGTCATCATTGATAATCAAATAAATCGAAGATGTAAGCAATTTGACAGGATTTTTGTTAATGAATCATACAAACGCATACGCATTTATTAAACAATATTTACTGAATCTATTAATCATATATTTCTATTACGCTGTAAATTATACAGGTATTATAAGTTCAATAAATGCCACAATTTGGTTTCTAAAATCAATGTTTATAATAAATTGTAGCTAACAGGACTGCATTAAGAAACAAAAAAAAGTTACTGAAGATGACTTTAAGTGACAAAACATTGACATACAACTTTAATAAAATGTGTCTCGGTTTTAGGACTAATTTTTTGGCTAAAATGATGATAAAATCACATCAGCTAGGTTCGTATTTAGAAAAATCAACATGATGTAGGTATAGAAAATAAGAAAAATCGGATTTAAAAACAAAATTCTAAATAATGTTGTTTTTCGGACAATTATCATATTATGCTTGAGCGAGATCAAAATAGTTCTCCTCACAATATTTCAGTTTTAATCTTTTTCATCAGTTAGAAACAGATACTGAAACATGGTCTGGAAACCAAGTATGTTCAAATTTTTCACCACAATTTCGCTGGAGATTACAGAAATCGCCTGAATATTTATACAGCATGTTCTGGGAAGTTCTGCCCATATGGGATATTTTTATTGTTAATTTTACGAAAAAAAAACAGTTCTCCTCTATGAGAAAATGACTTTAAAAAGGCAAAACATAACTTGAGATACCTTGTACATGGCGGCAAAGAAATCTAAACACTGAAATTGACCTAAGAGAGAAGTACCCTTGCTTTTTATTTCAGAGCAAAATGTAATAAGCAAATATCCTTTGTACTTAGGTATGAAATTTCACAACATTCTAATAAACGATAACTGAACTTAGCGACGCGTTTATCAATAATTCTACTTTTAAATACTTATTTTAAATGAGATTAACAAAAAAAATAAATTCACCAGTTCTACCAAAAACCTCAACGGCGTTATTGGAAAAAAAATCAATTCTTAACTTGGTATGAACTTAATTCAACAATAAGTCAAAATATATTTAATAATTTAGAAAACTTTATGCATCCACATGTTCAACGTTCCTTTCAGTAGAAAACGATAGTCCGTCTTTTGAATTCCGATATTGCTTCCCTTATCATAATTGGAGTTTTTTTATGTTAGGCACACTCACGAAAGAAAAATCCTATACCACTTAACGAGGGGTGCATGTGCGGAGATGACGATGGACGTTGGACTTGAAGCGCTGTAGGTTGTAGTTTTCGGGAAAGACGTTACTCGGAAGTCCTCTCCAGAGCGATGAGTCCCCTAGATAAAGGAGTTCCGTAACAGCGACATCCTAGTTGTTTGCAACTGAATCGTATGATGATGGGTAGCTTGTATCTGACGGGTGTTTCGGTTTTGCACAACTCTGGGCGGAATCATAAGTGCCATCTTGTCCGAACAACTTCTGTAGTAGTATCAATAGCAAATAGATAGATCGGCCACTTTTCTTCGATGTTCAAGGCTATCAAGACCTTTAGTCAACTCTGGGACTGCTCTTCTCTGTATGGAGATCAATATCTTGGGCCTTATAGAGTAGTAAGAGCTTTTTTGCTCTACAGAGTGATCCCAGCTTTTGTGCTGCTGCCTTGGCGATTTTGGTGATACGATTATGATTATGCTAAGACATGTTGGATTCTACGTTGATGCCCAGCAAGTTTATGGATGAGGCCAGAGTCAGTGTTTGCCCTGTCATTGGTAAGTCAAGTCCTGCGGTGTTTGCTTGTTTTGAGAAGACAACTGCTTGAGTCTTTCCTGCGTTAAACTGGACATTGCTTTTCTCACCCCATTCCACGAGGGCGTTCATATCCTCATTGAAGCCAATCTGATTTTTTCGCTCGTGTTGGGAACGAGCAGCGGTCATGAAGTCCGCGACATGAATGAGGATACAAGAGTGCTGTCGTCTGCAAAGCTGTAAATAGAATTATTTGTCCTGTCTAAGAGATCGTCGATATAGAGCAGGAACAGTATGGGAGATAATATGTACCCTTGAGGAACTCCGGCATTGATTTTAAATTCCTCCGAAAAATGTCTATTAATACCACCTCGGATGCTTCGATGCCTTAAGAAATTGAAAAGCCATAGAAGCAGTGCTGATGGTACTCCGTATGCGGTCAATTTGCTTAACAACCCGTCATGCCATACCCTATCAAATGTTTTGAATCGAGAGCCACTGCACGAGATTTGCCGTAGCTCTCGATGGCTTTAGTCCGCAGGTAGGTCACGTAAGTCACGAGATTTTCTGATGATCTGTGCTTGCGGAAGCCGTAATGGCGATTGCTTATGATGCCTCCGATTTGAAATATTTTAAGAGCTGTTCGTGCGTCAGTTTCTCCATGACTTTGGACATAAGGGGAACTAAGACAATTGGATGGTAGTTATTTGGGATCCTTTTTACCTTTCTGAGGGATTGGTTGCACCTGAGCGCAACTTCAGCTAGAAGGAAAGCATGCAGTTCGGTATGATAGGGAGAAAAAAGCCTGCATAGCTGAGCAGCATATTTCTTAAGCACTATTGCGGGAATGCCATCCGATCCTGTGACCTTGTTAGTGTCTAGGCTTTTGAGTATTCGTTTGACTTCGCGTTGGTGAAATGTTAGACCTGGTATTGAGGAATTCATTCTCGGGATAGTTGGAGGAGTATCTACTTGAAGATCTAAGGTAAAGTTTGATGCAAATATTTCGGCAAGAATGTTCGCTTTTTCTTTGGCAGTTTCCGCTATTGAGCCATCATCTTCCGTCAGTGGTGGGATTGACGTCTTTGAGAAACTCTGACAGCTTCGGCAACTGATCAAAAGGATCATGATCCGTTAGGATAGTTGAGAGGCTCGTTCTTGATCTGCCCGTTATATCCCTCCTTGCTCTCGTCAATGGTCCGCTTACACGGAGGCTTACACTGGTTTCTAGTCGTGATGAATATATTTAGATTTTTGGCTGTCGGATCTCGGCGCCATTTGCGGTAGGCGGCAATTTTAGCATTGACCGCTCTTGAGCACTTTTTCCCAAACCATGCTTTACTGTTTGAGATACGTTTCATAGAGGAGGGGATGAAAGCTTCAAAACCAGCTAGGATAGCTTGAGTTATTTTATCAGCAGATTCAGAGGTGTTTTGATTCCTAAAGCAGACATCTTTCCAAGGAAAAGAAAAATAAAACTCGCGAAGATCACGCCACTTTGCAGATTTGTGGTGCCAAACCGTTCGGTGTACCTGTGGCTCCCGTGATTTGATAGCAAGGGGAGTTAGGGAGTAGTGATATTTGGCCACCTGGATGGCCGGGAAATTTCCATCGTTGTGGAAATGTTCTCTGCATTCTTCCAGCACTATGGAAAGGGGCACCATAGTGCTAGTACCAAAGCACTTGCCTTAAACACAACTCTTATTTAATTTAAGAATTGTACCTGCAGAGGGGTTTGACAAATTACACCGAAGTGTCTCCGATATTTTTCTTAACAAAATTTTGGGATTGCGGATGACCACTTGCAAAACTTCCATCTGATTTTCTCCATTTACGGCCTTGGATTGATGTTTTTTCTTAAAAATATTTTAAACGGATCCATTGGGTTTAAATTTACGCATAATGTTTCTGACAGCGGCATGGGAAATTGATTTTCCTGGAGGTCTAATGTTAAAAACATCTGGGGCCTCTGTTATAAAACAGAGGTTATAAAACCATCTCAGACATTTAGCAATCTTTCAACTTTTTTCTTCTTTTGATAACTTAATTAATAATTTTTATTATTATTATTTTGAAATCGCTGAATATTTAAAATCTCTCAAAATTCAAAAGTGACAAAAATATCAGATGTTGATGTTTCTGCTGCAAACAACCATAATTAGGTATTATAGGTATTATCACTTATTTTTGTGAATCTCAGACTTAAAATATAGAATTATTGATAAACGTTAAGTTGAGATATCATTTATTAAAATGTTGATGGAACCAGCAAGTACCCTTGATATTTGAATTTTTTTTGTTTATTGGCCTTCACTCTAGGTATTTAGCCAGACCGAACTTTGCAATCTATGGGATTGCGAAATGAATCGCGCCGGAGGTTGGCTCCTATCCAATCTCTTAATCAGACAGACAGCACAACACAGGTCATTGATACTTTTCTCGTTTCCGGGCATCCGAGGAGCTTTTCACAAAAGAAATGATGCCTCGGATCAAGAGGATGGTACTTAAAAGAAGGATTCTCCACATTAACAGCTCACAGTTTTCAACTTTAAAGTGTTACCGCTCAAATACTTTACTACAATTTTAATGATGTCACTTTTAGGATTATACAATAAAATTAATAAAGATATTGCAGTTTTGACATTATTTTCCACCAGTATTTCATATAAATTTGGTATAATATTTTTACACTCGAATAGAAGATGCTGTAAGGTACCCAACTCCCCACACTCACATTCCGGGGTATCTATGACACCCAGTCTGTGCAGATGTTGAGGGGTTAATCAGTAGTTGTATAGTCTACTTATTATCGTAGTTACTTAACGTCTAGTTAGAAACTCCGACTTAAAGAACCATGGCCTTCTAGGAAAACCATCAACTGAGCTGAATATCTCTGTCCTCTACTACTCAGTATCTCCCGCTAGGAGCTGTTCCACCTCAGATAATGGTTTGCTTTTATAATGAGGATATACCTAGTAATTTTATCCAGCTGTATAGGATAGGGTATCCTAAGTATTCCACCTACATTGGCCAGTTGGTCTGCTTTCTCATTTCCCTTTATACTTGCATGCTCTGTTAATCAACATATCCTAATATCAAATTCATTTGCATTCGATTCTATTATCATCTGTTTGGGTAGAAACGATATATGATCTAGATCCTTAGTTCCTTTATTATTTGAGATTTTTTTTATTGCACTAACAGAATCAGTAAATATAACTGTCCTTCGAATATCCTTTTCGGGACATAAGTGTGTATTGACACAATTTCTGCCATACAGATTGTAGTATAATTTGGTAATTTTTGAACAAAAACTGTACCCAATATTTGGGCAGTAAGCCCCGAATCCAACTTCATTAGACTTTGTATATGTGATAATATTGGTTTAGGTATCTATTCTTTATTTCCAGAAATTTTGTGGAATATTATATTCATTTGTTTTTAAGTGTAGGTTTACTACTGGAATTGTCATCATTTGATATTCTCTGTTGTATATATATGAAGGTAAAGCTTCATGTTTTTGTATTTTGTGAAATTTCATATCTGAACACAAATTTCAACACTAAAGAACATGTTATATTTTGTTCTATTTTATCGCAAATATAGAATACATATTCCGACATTGAGGATGGATTTTTCTATGAAAAAATGCGAAGCGCTTCGTCCGCAAAGTTTCTTCTTTAATAATTGCATTCTATTTGTCCAGAATCCGTGGGCAGTTAAGGGCAAAAGATTTGTGTATGTTTTTTGTTTTCATATTTACTATGCATTGCATTTGGATTTGTGACAAAAAGAGTATAGCTTTTAATCATCATCGTACGCCAATGCGTTTTCACAAAAGAATTTCATACCGAATACCCTACAAAATTGCATACAACTAGCACATTAGATATAAACTATATAATCATCTCTTCAAGACTTTGTAGGCTTTGAGACCACTCAGTATTTTATTGTCTAGTACGCTAGATTGGCTCCATTTAATCCATCAGTTTAGTGTGTTTTTGGTGCAGCGCGTGTAAACTGCATATTGATAGAATTTTTAAGTTAAAATGTGTTACCTGAGATTCGTAGCTTTAGTTTTGTATAGCGCGTTCGTCGAAGGAAACAATCTCGTGCAAGAATGTGCAAAATATTATCGACCAAGGGACTATCTCGATATAGTGTCAAGTATGAATATGCCTTATATTGATCAATTATCAATTCCTAATAATATGCAAAACATCCGAAACAAAGAATATATGAGTAAAATTCAAAGCATTGTGCCTTCACCGGTGATTACAACTAAAGTTTTGACTGTAAAAACCAAATACATATACAAAACTCCTATATGCGTAAAGTACAGCAAGAACCAGAAGTTGTGCAAATCTGATGATGGAAAAATTAGAGAAAACATCGACAATTTGATCACTAAGGACTATTTTATGAAGAATAATGTCGAAGAAAGGATTGAATCTACCGTTGATGTGGTTTCCGATGAGAGTGATTCAGAAGGTGATAGATTCAATTTGAAGGTCTCGTTTAATAAATTAGGTAATATATAGTGCATAAGTTAGGCATAATTACTAAACTGTACTTTTAAATGTAATAGGCAGTTATTTTGTTCAGTTATATTTCATAAGGCAAAGCCCATACCTAAATTTAAAGGTACTCGTTTTATTGATTTTTCAAAATTGATATTTGATATGATTTCGGTAACCAAAAGCAAACATTTCTTGCAAACATTTCTTGACTCAAGAACGTGTTGCACTTTTTAGGACGCTTTGTATATTTCAAAATATTTTCCTGGAATTCGACTTTATCTACAGCCTATAGGTCTGCACTTGAACGAGATTTCTAAATTTCGGGACATTCAGTTTATAGATTTGCACATGCAAGAGATTTATAATTTGCACGATATTTAAAAAAATACCTACTATACGAAGCTGGTCGTTGATTGGGTATCTCGATTCAAATAAATATACATCGCGTCTGAAAAGTCTGGTCTATTACAACTTTTGTCAATTGTCAGTAGTCAATGTTTCAAAAAAATATATATTGTTGCAAGGTAAGTAAAGAAATGGTATTGAACGTGTTGCACATTTTTCTAAATGTGAGGCTCCAGAATTTAAACGGTTTCAATTAGAAGAAAACAACTTGCAGTTTAGTTTTTAATAATCTGTAGTCTAGTGTTAACTTCCAATCTAGATGGAAGTACTAATGTTACATCCGGCTAAACCGAAAGTTAATACTATAAGACAGATTAATACATTCTAAGATAGGAAAGTGCAAGCCGTCCTATTGTTTAGATTCTAGAGTGTTTCAAAATGTTAATTGTGAGTGGTCAATGATTCGAAAACAATTGAAGTTATTTACAGGATATACTATAGGAAATTATTCATACATTTATTGGTGGAATTAGAAAATTGAATAACCTCTCTGTTATGCCAGTAAAAGATAAATCTTTGTGCGGTATAGGGTTGCTAGATACAGGCTCGTCATTTCCGGGACCCGGACCAAAATATTCTCAAAACAATTGTATTATGCATATTATTTAAACTTTCGCAAGAAAACAAAACACAACATCAACTTAACCTAAAACAGAAATTAAACAGCTCTCTTTGGGTTTATAAAATCAAAATAAATCCTAATCTTTGGAAAAAAAAAATAAAAAAACAACATCAACTAAACCTGGAACCAAAATTAGACAGCTCTCTTTGGATTTATAAAATCAAAATAAATCTTAATCTTTGGAAAAAAATACATCAACTAAATCTGAAACGATAATTAAACACCTTCCTTTGACATTGCTAAAAGAAAATAAATCTACTTTTTTAAATATTTTTCGCTGGATTTTGCTATTTTTATAAGTTTTTCTCCGTCTCTACCTTGCAAAACTGCTAACATTTCGAGGCATTCTTGGCTTGACCCTTTTGGCCCTTGGCCGTCGGAGTATTATCTTGTACTATTCCGCCTATTCGTAATCATTACTTTGTGATAAAAAAATTTATTCGAAAATTCCGAGACATTAACTTGTAATTATTGGACACGGGTTTAGACGCTAAATTCCGGGATTTTTCCCGGATTTCCCGGCCATTTGGCAACCCTAGTGCGATATAATATCCATATCATGTTGTCTGAATATTCTTTTGATATGAGTATATTTTGTGCAAACGTGCATAAGATATGAGTGTAAGCATATTTACCGAATATGTGAATTAAAGTATACCGAGAGCATAAAGGGAATATGCATCGTGTATATATTAACGCATGTTTCTAGGAGATATTTTTATCATATTCATATGTGAAAAAAAATAGTATATGCACAAGATATATTTTTACATACAAACTAGGACGCTGCCTTTTGATGGCGAAAAACACAAACGCGATCGGTGAATAACTTAGACGCTGCGGTTTTTACGTTAAACTACTTGTTTGGCATCGTCATGATCTTGCTCCTTCATGCTCATATTGCGTAATATTCCTGCACTATAATGAGATCTAAGGCTCGGGTCGTAATTCTGATATTCCTGTCTTAATAGCCGTCATTAAATGCTCATATAATAATATTCTAATTATTCATTATTACGCAACTCATATTTAATATCTATTAGGGCACTCGCATTCATTACGACACTCGCCTACGGCTTGGATCGTAATTCTTATATTCGTGTCTTAATAGATATCATTAAATGCACATTGTAAAATATACTAATAATATACTAATTTTTTCTTAGGACTTGTCATAGAAAAAAATAGCTCTGTAACGGGCTACGATTACCTATACGCATTTTTTTTCTGGACGAAATGGCGAAGGATCAAAATAAAAATTTACGTGGTAAAATTGATCTATTCCTGGAGGGAAAATAATCAAACATCATATTAATTATTAAAATAGACTACAAAAATTAGATAATCACCACAATAGGACTAGTATTGGAAAAGCATGGAACCCAATCCATTAAACTAGGTATTCTAAAGCAAATATTTCATATTTATGTCTTTATAATATATCAAATGTACATGCCTTCTTTTGAACGAATTAACTTTACACACACGATATATTGTTGCAGCTGGAACCACAAAGCTTCGTTGTATATTGGTATTTTCCCCTTGGTTTTGTCCTATTATGCTGTCTTTCAAAATGGAGAAAGAAACCCTTCTTCTAATCATTTGGCTTGTTTTCATTATTTCAGTTCGATAATACACCTTGATGGCCATCCACTGTTTTCGGCCTTGCTAATTATGGTTTTTAATTGCTGATTCGAGGTATTTTGGAATCAAGAATATATTTTCGCCTTTCTTGGAGGGTTGTGTCTAAAATAAAACAACAGTGATAGATTGTTTACAGATTAGCCGAATAATTGGAGTTTGGACCTGCCGTGTTATATTTTAAGGTTATTTAGGGATATCCAACACTGTAATTATAACTTACTTTTTGTACACTTGATGGTCATTCTGTGGTAATTTCCTCGTTGATTTATACTTGATAATATATTGTTTTGCTTAGGTGATTACGGAATATTTTCATTTTGGGAATGAAACATTGACGTTTGTTAGAAGTATGTCATGTCACTCCGATTTTTAAACCATAGACTACACGACCGGTGGAAATCGCATCGGAGGAAGTCGTATCGTCGATATCGACTCGAGACCCACTCTATTTCGCGTTGCATTTATTGTAGGATTTAGCTACCATACGCTTGAATTTGCTGTTTATATTGGATGGTATCGATGTTTAGCCCTCTAGGCTTGCATATTGACGCAGTATTACACGGACTCTCCATTATTAAAGTTCGATAATATTTCAGCTCGGAGTAGATTCTACCGACGCGGCGAAGGAAATTGTTCTATGTTTCATATAGTCTGTGGGGAATAATTTTGGCGGTATAAGTGACAGCTTTCTGGACAAGCGCGTGGCCTTCACGGTCGACACGGTTGCCAAGTTTATGCCTTATTTGGCATAATGCTATTAGTGGCGCGTGTTGATTGTAATTTTAGACTGCCGCATAACGCGTGGGTTATATATTCCCACCGAGCATTTAAAAGTAGATTCTAACTGATTCAAATCATTTCGATAATGAGTCGTTTTAGCGCTTGATTTGGTGAACCCGGTAGTATGACATCATAACTTTCTAGTACTTTGTCACAAATGGGGACGCTGTTGGGCCGGCGCGATGTTAATTCTGCTAGCTCGTCATTTTCGCAGCAAGCCAATTTAGTCTTTATGTGATCTTGAAGGAACTAGTAGGTTTCAGTGCCGAGCTCTCGAGATTGGGAATTTTCGTTGAGATACTGATATTTAGTGTGAAATATACAGTGCCCTAGTTAGGGGATTATTCAACGAAGCGCTTGAGCAGGATTGTGGTAGTCGATGGTTTCTCGTCTGATGGATGATTGGGGATGAAGGAAGATTTGTAGTTTCGACCACCTGCACCCACGTTTGGGGATTTGATTTTCGAGAGCTGCCACACACTTGAACCCCGTTTAACATCTAAAGGCATGTTGTTTGAGTAATTTTGATACATATATTGTTTTGATCTGTTATTTGTTGAGGTTCCGTATCTGTTTCCTTCATATTTTGGTTTGATCACAGTTCTAATTTGCCCTATTTGTTTCAGGGGTTCTCTGTTTCTGGTTTTGGCTCTCTATTTTTGGATTTTTATTTTGGGATCATTGGTTATGGGCCTTCCATTGTCCTCTTACGATCCGGTTTCCTACCTGGGTTTCCAGACTGCATACTGAGACTCCTCCGACAACACGTGGTTTCGGAGTAACCATCAATTGACTGCGTGTCTCGCTGTCTGTTCCACCTAGGTCCTGGACGAACTCACTGTTGGCTTGATAACGTATCAGATAAGTCTTAATTTAGGATATTATCTAGAGTATTTTGGGACTTTTATTTTATTTCATTTTATTATTGTGTTTTATTTGATTGGTGATTTAGGGCTACTTAAATTGAAGTTTCGGATGAATTTGCTTAATGAAAGTATTAATGATTTGACTTAATTAAAAATATAGCTACCTTCAAGTTATTTGGGAGTAACGAATTATTCTCAATAGTTAGCATAGGTATACTGGATTATCCGGCTAATCCGGATAGTTTTGGCGTGTTATTAATTCATTTCAGCGTAGTCTTGATCGCGTGTTTTACTCATTTTCAGCGTCGTATAATATAAATAGTTTTGAAACTGTTCGCATATAAGCATAGCGTATCGACGCGTAATCATATAGGTTTACCTCTGGTACGGATACCATTTAATAGGTGAATATTATACTTACATGAATCTAGTACATTTGAACTAGCACGTTAACTTCTCGCTTATTGATTAGAGTTATTTAGAGTGTAGAAGTAGAAGAAGTTATCATATTTTTGAACCGCATAGGTTGATAACACCAATCAAGGGCATGTAAACGACACGTGATCACGTATTCGTATCTATAGGGCGCCGTAGATATGATATAAAGTACTATTTAACATTAAACCGTTACTTTTAATATTCCATCTTTAGCATACATTGATATATTAATTGTCATAGCTACATATACAAGAAATTCTTCTTGTAGCAATTATTTTTCTTATTTAATTCAACAGTATAGTCACCAATACGGAATATACACTTGTTATTTTTGTTTAATTGGGGTGATATTTCTTTTTGTTTCCCCTTCCAAGTTTTCTCAATAGGTTACAGCGGGGAGGAGAGCAATTCGTGGTTATTGGTCGAATCTCACTGAAGATCCAACATCAGGGCATGGCGATAAGTTAACCGCGTGGCGCTCAGGCATTATAACTCACCACGACCCTTCTCCACTGTCTAAAAGCTGGGGGCCGCCATTGTTCCTGCACTAAAGGCTGTACCACCGATTGTGAACTTGGAGATTATTGTGAAGCCGGAGATTATTGTAAACTTGTATATTTATGTAAATTAGGTTTGTATTTGGTTGGGAACTGAGCGTTACAGCTCATGCAACTAACTTTTAATTCCTATTAAGACACTCGCATTCATTACGACACTCGCATACCGCTCGAGTCGTAAATCTCATATATGTGCTTTAATAGCTGTTATTAAAGGCCCATTGTAAATATTCTAATAATACACTAACTTTTCATTACCATGGTTAGTCTTAGAATGGCTACTAAGATACTCACATTCATTACGTTAATAATATCATACCAATTTATCTTTACTGTCACTGGTCATAGAAAATAGTGTATGCAACTGCAATGTAATGGTTTTTCAAGCTCAGATCCATTACGACAATCTGACATCATTACGACAAATTCGTTTTTTAATACCGGACACTAAATGTTGCCTAATATATAATTATTTTTGGATTATAATGAGCTCGATAATGAGTCATCGTAAAAAAACACATTTAATGGCTATTATGATGATACTCGCATTCATTGCGCCAATCGCATGCGGATCGTCTCGTAATTTTCATACTCATGCTTTAATGCTGTCATTAATTGTTCATTCATATTCATAATATACTAAAAATATACCAGTTCTTCATTATAATGATTGGTTGTAGAAAAAATAGTGCAGCACGATTCGTAAATCTTATATTCATGTCTTAATCGATGCCATTAAAAGCTCATTGCAAAATACTAATTTGTAATTATTATGACTGGTTGTAGAGAAAATATTGGAAGCAACTCACATTTACTGGCTATTAAGACAATCGTACTCATTATGACACTCGCCTATGGCTCGGATCGTAATTTTTATTCTTATGTCTTAATAGCTATCATTAAATATTTATTGCTAATATATTAATTTTTCATGAATATGGTTATAGAACTTACATAAAAAGGCATACTCGCATCCAATATATCAATCGCCTACAGCTCGGATCGTAATTTTCGTATTCGCGTCTTAATAGCTGTTATTACATGCTCATTACAAATAAACTATTTTCTCCTTACTTTGACAGGCTGCAAAAATAAATAGTATATGCAACTCATATTTATTGGCTATTAAGACTCACTACGACACACGCTTTCAGATCGGATCGTAATTTCATACTCGTGTTTTAATGGCTGCCATAAAATGTTTATTGTTAATATACTAACTTTTCATAATCATGTCTGGTCTTAGAAAAACTAGCGTATGTCACTCACATTTAATGGCTATTAAGATATTCGCATTCATTACGTCAATCGTCTACGGCTCGTGTCGAAATTCTCATACTCGTGTCATAATAGTTATCATTAAATGATCATTGCGTATTTTACTAAAAATATAATACCAATTTTTCATTATTATGACTGGTTGTAGAAAAAAATATCTATGAAACTAACATTTAATGGCTATTATGACACTTGCATCCAAGACGACATTTGGCTACGCTTCGGAACGTGATCCCCGTATTCATGGCTTAATGCTCATTGCAAATAACTAATTTTCATTATTATGACTGGTTTTAGAGAAAATAGTGTATGTAACTCACATTCATTTGGCTATTAAGACACTCCCACTCAATATGCCACTCGCTTACGGCTCGCATCGTAATTTCATACTTGTGTCTTAATAGCTGTCATTAAATGCTTATTGCTAATACACTAATAATATACTAACTTTTCATTAATATGCCTGGTCATAGAAAATATAGTGTATGCAGCTCACAGTAATGACTATTAAGATTCTCATTCATTACGTTAGTTGTCTACGGCTCGGATTGTAATTCTAATATTCGTGTCTTAATAGCTGTCATTAAATGCCCATTGCAAATATAGTAATTTGTCATTAATGTGACTGGTCCTAGAGAAAATAGTGTATGTATGTATTGGCTCGGATCGTAATTCTCATATTCGTGCCTTAACAACCATCACCAAATATTCATTGATTATATTCTATTACATTATAAGTGCCGTATGAGCGCTATTACAGTCGAATGGGAGATATTGCCTCACCGAGTTCGCACACGGAGTTACGGTAATTTAAGAATTCTTTAGTGTGCTATAACGCACGTGTAAAGTATAGAACTTTATGTAGAACCATTTAAATAAAAAAATAAACTTAATTTTAATTTTAAATAAAAAAGTCAAATTTGAGTTACGTAATAAGGGTCATAAATTAATATAATGGTATCACTAGTGATTCAGATTCAGAGATTATTATTACGTAGCTCAAATAAGGTAAAATGACATAACAAGCGTTTACTGTACCTATAAGTCATATGTAAAATAGTAATATTTTGATTTAGTAATATGAATATTAGAATTTGAAAAATAGTTTCGTAAGGGCAGTGAGGTAGAGCTGGAAGTTATTTTTTGTCATCTCAATTTGATATTTTTTAACATTTTAGCAATTTTTGAATATAATATTATTTCGTGAATAAGTAGATAAAATTTCGTACAAAATCCTTGCTGTAAATTTTTATAATGGTATCACTAGTGATGTAATGAGTTCATTCAGTGACTCTTATTACGTAACTCAAATAAGTCGAAATGAATTACGTAACAAGCTTTTACTGTGTAAGTCGTATGTAAAAGAGTTTTATCTATTTTGATTTAGTAATATGAATATTCAAATATGAAAAAGAGTCTCGTAAAGGTAGGAAGGTAGCGCTGGATTTTTTTTTGTGTCTTATGATTTTATTTTCTTAAAATGATTTAGGAATTTTTGAATATATTGTTCTTTCGTGAAAAAGTAGATAAAATTTCATACAAAATTATTGTTGCAAATGTATATAACGGCATCATTAGTGATACAATGAGTTCTCTCAGTGACTCTTATTACGTAACTCAAATAAGTCAAAATGAATTACGTAACAAGGTTTTACTGTGTAAGTCATATTGCAAAAGAGTCTTATCTATTTTTTGGTTTAGTAAGAAGTAATTAAAATGTGAAAAACAGTTTCCTAAGGGCAGTAAGGTATAGCTAGATTTTTTTTCGCGTCTTGCCATACAGATTTTAGCAATTTTTTAATATAATATTATTTCGTGAAAAACATCGTACATAATTCTTGTTGCAAATTTATATAATATCATCACTAGCGATGTAATGACTTCTTTCAGTGACTCTTATTACGTTATTTAAATAAGTCAAGATGAATTACGTAACAAAATTTTACTGCGTAAGTCGTTATGTGAAAGAGTTTTTTTTTTATTTTGTCTTAGTAATATGAAGATTAAAATATAAAAAGCAGTTGCGTACAGGTATTAAGGTAGAGCTGCAGCTCTTTTCGGGTCTCTCTATTTTGATTTTTTTACACATTTTTGCATTTTTTTAATATAATATTATTTCGTGAATGAGTAGATAAAATTTCGAACAATATTCTTGTTGTACATTTAAATAACGACATCACTAGTGATTTAATGACTGCATTCAATGACTGTTATTACGTAACTCAAATAGGTCAAAATGAGTTACATAGCAAGCTTTGACTGTGTAAGTCGTATGTAAAAGAGCTTTATCTATTTTGATTCAGTAATATGAATTTTAAAATACGAAAAACAGTTTCGTAACCGTCCGGCTCTACCGTAAGGTAGAGCCGGAACTTTTTTGTGTGTGCCTTCTAATTTTGATTTTTTACCCACTTTAGCAATTTTTAATATAATATTATTTCGTTAATAGGTAGATAAAATTTTGTACAAAATCCTTGCTGTAAATTTTTATTATGGTAACACTAGCGATGTAATGAGTTCATTCAGTGCCTCTTATTAGGTAACTCAAATAGGTTAAAATGAGTTAGGTAACGAGTTTTTACTGTGTAAGTCGTATGTAATAGTTATTTACAATATTAATCAAATCAAATCAAATCACCTGCACCTGTAAAAATGCACCTGGTTTACTGATCAAGTTTTTATGTTACCTTTCGCATGGTTACTGTTTCGCATGGTTACTGTCGAAACGTTGTCAAACAAATCCAAAAATATAAAAAGCGCTTTTCAAAATGAGCGATTCTGATGGAAGTTTACCCTCTGATATAGAAGCAGCGGCAAACGAAGCGATCTCAAGTTTAGTTCCGACAAAATCAAAGGCGCGGTATGAGTTGGAGTACCAGAAGTTTGAAGATTGGTGCAAAGCTAACAAAATAAAGGAGGTGTCTGAGAAAATCCTTTTGGGTTATTTTTCCGGAAAGCAACGCTCCCAGAAACCATTTACACTATGGACTCACTACTCAATTATCGTCAAAATAGATTAAAAAGAAAATCAATACCTACGTTGTGTTATTATTATATCTTACACAATTTTTTAGTTATTCGGATTGCGCTTCGACTAAACACTATTAGGGAAATTTGAGGGAAAGGTGCATCATGTAAATTAAACCACAGATTCCTAATACGCCTAATTTATTAAAGAAAAGCGTGCCATACTCCGCCTGGAATTCACGAGGGAAAAGAGCATGGCAGAGAAAACCTCGATCCCAATTCCTAAATCGAGTTATGCTGTACAACCTTTATTAGTATAACAATTAATTAAATTACTGTCTCACGCACCGCAATTTGTCGTTCCACACTTGTGACAATATTACAATACATTCAAAACTGAAGAGTTTAGTATTAGTTAGCCAGACGTCGCCAGCAGGTACTGAGGTCCCATACGGGAGGCTACTCAGCTATAGTTGCAAATTGAGCTAATATCTCTAGTAAGACCTGCAGGCCGATTAATATATATTTCCTTCGTCATCGCTTAGCGATTAATTATATTATGTAAACACTCTTGTGATTGAATAGTATTTCTCTTGTAGGCTGTAAGATTACAGGATACGGAAGAACGATTCAAATAGCTTATACATTTACTGTTGCTTATTACTAATAGTCATTTCGATATAATATATTTCAATTACGATTATATGGTTTTATTCTGTGTAATTGTGCACAGGCTACAGATCTTTTATCATTTCGGGTGCTTATAAGCAATTGGCATCAAGTCAAAATCAAGGTCACAAATTAATGCTAATTTAAATTTCACATAGGTTTCATACAAAAGCAAATCATTAAAAATATAACATTTGTTAAAAGAACGACTTATGGTGCTTTGCTCGCAAGCTCACGATTTATAGCTAGGATATTCGCTCAGTCAGGGGAGGAAAATGTTGGTTGATTCATCAAGTCCCTTACTTACATTACAATCACAGTCATACGAAAACTAAAATTCCAGCACGAAAAGACAGCAACCAATACAGTGTTATTCACAGCATAAAACGATCTCATTAAAATTATATATGCACATGTTATACCATCAAATATAAATTATCCATGAAAATAAATGAAATATTCGTGCAAATTATGTTAATAACAATATCAAAATATATACACATGTTAGGCCATCAAATATGAATTATCAATGAAAATAGGAGAAATATTTATGCAAATTATGTTAATAATAGTATCAAAATATATACACACGTTATGCCATCAAATATGAATTATCAATGAGAATAAATGAAATATTTGTGCAAATAAGGTGTATAACAATATCAAAATATATATACAGGTTAATACCATCAATTATAAATTATCAATGAGTATAAAATATATAATGGTACAAATTATGCTCATAACAATATTATAAGTTTCATTTTACCGACTTGTAATGACATATCGCAACACAGAAGCAAAACAATTCACCAAAATAAACCGTACACCCGCTGGCTTCTGACTCTCTATTTTTCGTTCTCGAGCAATACCTTTCGGATATCCTCCAAAAAACCTCGCAAAAACTCGACTTCAATTTATGACTTGATTTATCTTTTACATGTATAAAGGGTGTCTCAAAAATGAATGTATCAGGTCTAATGAAATAGTATTTTAAAGAGATGGGTTATCTCAATATAAGCAGATTTTCTCAGCTAATCGCACTTTTGAAAAGAAGTTCAGAGGGTTACCAAGCCAAAAAGTCCAAAGTGTTTACAAAGGAAGACGTATGTAAGTTTCTTAGTACGGCAGATGATGAAACATATTTACTTGTGAAGGTTGTTATGATAATCGACATTTTTGGGGCCTGTCGGCGCGAAGAACTATCTAAGTTAATGTTGGATCATATTGAATACAATGACTTGTATATAAAAATTGTGATTCCATGCTCGAAAATCAAAATTATTCGAGAATTTGTTATAACAGAGGGAAATGTGACAGGTGTCAACTGTTTCAGTATTATTCAAAAATATGCTAAACTTCGTTCTCTTAATGCAACTCACAGGCGGTCTTTTGTATTCTACGGAAAAGGAAAATGTACCTCCTCAGAATTAATAGTTTTGGAAGTATACCAAAAAAGATTGCAACAAATCTTGAATTGAAGAATCCCAAAGGATACACTGGACATTGTTTTAGGAGGTCCTCAGCCATCATTCTAGTTGATGGTGGGGGTCCTGTTAATATTATAAACCCAACCATTTCAGTATTTTTCAATTTTAATCCATAGCTTATGCTGTCTAGAATAGATTAAAAGTAAAATTTACTTGGAAAACTTGACCTTACAATTGAATCGGTCATTCGAGAAACAACATAAGTCAGCTTGTGCAAAATGTTCAGAAACTAGATAAAACATTATAGAATATGTTCCTGGTTAACTACATAACTCACGATTTTTCCTTCAATCTGTTGTAATAATCCAAATAGGTGTTAACAGGGATTTTTTTATAAACTGTCATTTGAAGCAGGGAAAAAAATTTGAATGTCGATGACTTATGTTGTTTCTCAAATTAACGACGCTTTTAATTTTTGTTTGCCTAATTATTTTGTAGTTGTGGTTAGAAATTAATTAAACTACGTTTTGTTAGAAACAAGATATATTTAGAGGAACACAACTACTACGCTCGACGTAACCATTCTTCCAAATACCCCTCTAATATGTCTCACAACGCTCTTTAATAATAGTACTACGCTCGACGTAACTACACACTCCCAAATACCCCTCTAACATGTCTCACAACACTCTTTAATAATAGTACTACGCTCGACGTAACTCCACATTCCGAATTACCCCTCTAAC
This sequence comes from Pissodes strobi, assembly GCA_016904865.1. NCBI lineage: Eukaryota > Metazoa > Arthropoda > Insecta > Coleoptera > Curculionidae > Pissodes > Pissodes strobi. The sequence goes on along the minus strand of MU183617.1, from coordinate 74,058 downwards.
ATGTCTTACAACGCACTTATATTAAAAATACTACGCTCGACATAACTCCACTCTCCCAAATATCCCTCTAACATGTCACACAATGCTCTTTAATAATACTACTACGCTCGACGTAACTTCACACTAAATAGGGGCCCCTAGGTTCCGTTTAAATGGTACCCGTCCGACCCACTACACCGACTTTCGTCGATTTCCACCTATAAAATCGATTTTTTTTTCGCGGAGCCTACCCCCTAGGTTCCACAGTTTTTTATGTCAAAATTCGTTTTTCCCGACCCCGAATACCCCCCCGAGTTCTCATTTTCGCCTAAATCTGAGCTGTCTCGTGTTCGGTCTAGTACCAGCTCACGTTTCCTATTGAAGCCACTTTTGACGCCAGCTTTGACTTCATTTGAGAAACAACATAAGTCGAATGACTTATGTGATTTCTCAAATGAATCAAATATTTTTACCGTACATTAACGAATAACGTATAGTCTGACTTATGTGGTTTTTCGCTGGAATAGGTGTTTACATGTATAGATTACGAAATTGCTAATATCTCGTTTTCGGCCAAACAGTGACTTATGTTGTTTCTCAAATGACCGATTCAATTATTTTCCTCCTAATATTCACTACTTTCAATACGAAAACTATAATAATTTATAATAAGGTTATTGACAGAATAATGAAGAACACGAAATGTTTGCAGTGTTGCCAAACTGAAATATATATCATAATCTATGTAACACCATAATTGTTAACAAATACAAAAAATCACAAGTAACAAAACTAACCAAAATACAAAAAAATCTCGGTAAATGTTTGCTTTGCGCACTTTTTGAATTTTACAAATTTTTTTGTGTGACATGTAATACTATCTAATTAAAAGTGTTTTGTGACACGTTATCGCACGTATCGCGCAGAGCAATTTTGACGGAAAAAATTGAAAAAAGTCACAAATGAGGCTGTTTAGTAATACATTTTAACGCGAAAACTCCCACAGCTAACCCAAACTAACCGACACTAATCCAAAGTATCCAAAACCAACCCAGACTAACCGAAACTAATCGAGACTCACCCTATTTAACCAAAGTAAGGAGACAAGCGCACTTGTCTCTTCACTATATCAAATTAACCAAAACTAGCCCATACTTTCTAAAACTAACCCAAACTAACTAAAGCTAACCCAAACTAACCCAAGCTAACCGAAATTGTTTTCGCCTAGGCTTGCGTGAATAAAGGCAGGCGCCACGCATGTGCGTAGTGGCTTAAACGACACGAAACTAACCTAAACTAACCCAAACTAACCAAAGCTAACCTAAACTAACCAAAGCTAACCCAAACTAACCAAAGCTAAGTGAAATTGAATCGCCTAGGCTTGCGTGAATAAAGGCTTGCGCTTCGCGCAATCCTTTCTGCACGCAAGTGCGAAGTGGTTTAAACGAGACGAAACTAACCTAAGCTAACCCAAGCGCAAGCCTTTCTTGTCGCAAGTGCGTAGTGGCTTAAACGAGACGAAACTAACCCAAACTAACCAAAGCTAATGCAAATTTACCCAAGCTAACCAAAATTGTTTCGCAAGGCTCGCGTAAGAAATGCTTGCGCTTCGCGTAAGAAATGCTTGCGCTTCGCGCAAGCCTTTCTTCGCGCGAGTACGTAGTGGCTTAAACGACACGAAACTAACCTAAGCTAACCCAAACTAACCAAAGCTAACCTAAACTAACCCAAACTAACCAAAGCTAACCTAAACTAACCAAAGCTATGCGAAATTGTATCGCCTAGGCTTGCGTGAAGAAAGGCTTGCGTATTGGCTTAAACGAGACGAAACTAACCTAAGCTAACCCAAACTAACCAAAGCAAACCTAAATTAACCAAACTAACGCAAAAAATGAAAATGCCTTATTTCCGCAAGTTTTTTGGGGTATTATGTTTAGAAAAATATTTAGAATGTAAAACAGAAACATGTTTTCACGTAGGTAACTGATTTCAGTTATTCTAGAGTCGAAAAAATGAAAATGCATTTTCGCAGAATTTTTTTTATGATTTTGTATTTGGGGAGGTTGCTCTATACTAAATAAATACATATTTTTTACATAACTGATTTCAGCTAAGCGAAAGTTGATCCCCGACTTCTGCCGAACTGCACGATTTATGGCCCTACATGCGTTTTTTAATGTTTACATTTGTATTTTTACATTTTAACTTCATACAATGCCCTCCCCTCGCTGCGAGGCGCAACCAAGGAAAACTAACCCAAACTAACTAATCCAATAAAAAGAGACTTGCAATGACCGGGCGTCGAACCAATTACTTTGCGTTCTAGAGACGCGAGCTTCGCCACTTCAGCCAAATTCTCACATCCCTGCTTTTCTCGAAACGTTTTATACAAACGCGTGAAGTGAAAATATGTGTAAGCAACATTGACGAGGATCAGGCTTCCCACAGCGGCAAGACGCTAATGAACTAGAGAACCGTGATTAAGCCATAAATACACAAAATAACCCAAGTGTGCGCGCGCCCACTATTCCCGTAACTGTTTTATTTTGAATTTTGTTCTTTATTTTTACATTATTTGTTGTAATTTTGATGTATTGACTAACATAAAATTGTCAAACTGGGAAATAAAATATACCCTTTTAATTTAAAATCATATAGAATTAAAGAATAAATGTGGCAACCCAGCGGGGTCTACAAACCTGCCCTGCGCCGTCTGCGCGATTTCAATAAAAACAAAATAATAAATTGAAAGTCCGCAGTGAAAAGTAGTAGCATTTATAGCAGTTTTTTACAAGTTTTTAATGATTTTTTATAAAAAACATGATTCTCCCATGGTTAGTTAATTGTAAAAGTGTCCAATCTACGATAATCCTCCCAAAGAATATCAAAATAGCGTAAAATGTGTGGGTTTATAATGTTAACAGTCACCTTGAGAATTCTTTAGAAAATAAGAAATAAATAGCAAAGATGATCATGGGGTCAGACACGGATTTAATGATTGGAAATTCGAAGGTAAAGGGCTCCACATCCACTTCTGGTATACAAATTTCTGACTGTAAAAATTGTATTATTGATGTTTATAATAAATCTTAAGTGTTTTAATTTAATAATAATTAATTTTAATTAATAATTGATAATTAATTTTATAATTGTTAATAATAAATAAATCATGCTTCTAAAAAGTGTGGTTTTATTTAACAGCAAAATGTTAATAAAACCGGTTTATTGTTTCATTACAGCACTAGTGCTGTAATAGATGCCTTTACAAAACGATTTATGGAACTGTAAAATTTATATTACTAAATGAAAGTAGATGAAAAAGATTTCGTTCAGTGACTCTTATTACGTAACTCAAATAAGTAAATAAATTACCTAACAAGCTGTAAGCGTATGTATAAGAGTTTTATCTTTTTTAATTTAGTAATATGAATATTAAAATATGATAAACAATTTGATAAAGGCAGTAAGGAAAAGCTGGAACTTTTTTTTCGTGTCTTCTGATTTTGATTTTTGACACATTTCAGCAATCTTTGAATAGAATATTATTTCGTGAATAAGTGGATAAAATTTCGAATACAATTCTTGTTGTAAATTTATATAACGGCATCACTAGTCAAAATGAATTGCGTAACAAGCTTTTACTGTCTAAGTCGTATGTAAAAGAGTTTTATCTATTTTGATTTAGTAATATGAATATTACAAAATGTGAAACAGTTTCGTAGGGTCAGTAAGGTAGAGCTGAAACTCTTTTTCCGTGTCTTCTAATTTATTTTTTTTGTATACATTTTAGCAATTTTTGAATATAATATTATTATGGTGAATAAGTAGATACAATTTCGTACAAATTTCTTGTTGTAAATTTATATAACGGCATCACTAGTGATGTAATGAGTTCACTCGGTGACTGTTATTATGTAACTCAAATAAGTCAAAATGAATGTTATTTTGTATATTTTTATTTTAATTTGTTTTACATATTTTTGAATTAAATATTATTTTGTGAATAAGTGGATAAAATTTCGTATAAAATTCTGTGATGTAATGAGTTCATTCAGTGATTCTTATTACGTAATTCAAATAAGTCAAAATGAAATACGTAACAAGCTATTACTGTGTAAGTCGTATGTAATAGTATATTATTTTATATGGAGGAAAAGTGATACTTTTCATGGCGCGCTCGTGTTTAACAGCCGAACGGAGTGAGGCTGGTAATAGAGAGCAAGCCATGAAAAGTAACTTTTCCTCCAAATAAAATATGCTGTTTTTTCTTCAAATGTCGACAAATTAATGCAAAAACATCTCTTTTTAATAGTAATAACAGCGAATATTAACTACGATAAGAAGATTCACTCTCCACGGCGGCACGTCAACGGTATGTCTCCTTCCCCGCGCGAAAACTAGCATGATACTGGCATGTGACCTTTGGACCCAGCGCACACTGGTCGAATTTCTAGGAAAGCTGGCCATAATAAGGTTTACCAGAAATAAGACATAAAAGTTATTAAGTATTACTCGTTTAATATATCGTGTTTTAGACAAATAATTGTTGAATTTTTTGCTCATCATCTGTATTTATATATAGGGAGTATCAATTATCACTAACGATAAAAATAATGTATAAAAATCATTTGTATGTTCTTAAATCGTTTTAAAAAAGGATTTTGAAAATTAAGGGCTCCTTCATTGTAAAAAAAGGGTTTAAAATTTTTAATTCCATGATCCAAATTTTGTTTTTGCAACAGTTAATTCAGGAGTCTCACGAGCAAAATGAATGTTAAGCGGACGAGAGAAACGCGTTGATGAGGGCCTGCAATTTTGCCATACATGTATTTCAGAGTTATCGCTATTTTTAAAAATTGATCTAATAGGGACGCAACTAGTAAAAAATATAGAAGCATCAGTGCAGCTGTTGTTCAAAAACACTTGCTTATATTCTGAATATCCGAAGGTAATATCAAAGCCATATTTACAAATTAAAACTAAATTATAAATTTTTATCTGCTGATTCAGCCAAAGTATTTATTACCTCTTTTTATAATAACATCAGTCTTGCATCAGCAATAATGATTCTACCGAAATTTTACCTTCAGTTTCACTTACTACAATATTATGGGATTAGGGGTGGGCGACAATAATCGATTATTCGATTCACTTTTAAGAAATTACCGATTAATCGACTTCTCGATTAATATTTCAGAAAATATCGATAATTGATTATTTCGATTAATCGATTATTCAGTTATTTGCTAAAATATTAAGAGTTTAATCGATTATTCAATTTCTTGCCCACCCGTACCGATGAGTTTACAACAGATATAGCTTTTAAAATTCCAATTTAATAATGCGTTGCGTTAAAGGTAATTTAAACTTGAATTTAAATGACATTTGAAAATACTTTCAGTACAACATATGAGGCAAAAAAAAACAGAGAAACGTAAATGCTCAAACAAGACAGCAGCAGGGAAAACTGCGCACGTTACAAATTTAGCCAATAAGGGATCCTCATTTCGACGCGTCATTTCCATTGATTTGTATAGGAGTGGATAAGCAATAGCCGCCTGTCGCACTATTCAAAAGTGGCAACCTATGGGCGAAAAAACAGGTTTCTGCGCATGACAAAATCGACGCAAAATGAAAAAACGTAAACAAAGAAGATACCGTTTTGTCGTGCGCACTAAAACACTTGCCGTCTCAGCAGGCGTCGGTCAGGATCGAACTTGGCTTTTGTCTTTGACGTGTTTTCGTTTTGACGGCCGGCGTTTTGAGTTAATAATTCGAGTTTTTACTTTCTTTAGATCTAGTGTCTGTAGTTGCTTAATTAGTTTTAGTTTAGTGGTTCACGTTTGTGGTTTGTGCGTACCCTATTTTAATTTTCGTTTAAATTGAACAATATGCACATAAACAATGGGCGATGCTACCAAAATAGAATCCCGAAAGTGTATGGTTGTATTTTGTAGTAGTAGAGGCAAAATACCCGGGATTTCCAATTTCAAGTAAGTTTAATTATTATAAGTATTACTTATTTATGCCTTATTGTTTGTTTCACTATGCTAACTAGGGCCCATTTCACAATCGGCAAGACTCCTCTACCGAATATTTGGTGAAATAATCACTTTCGAAGTCCGGGCCTGCCTATTGTGCAACAGCTAGCTCCTACTAATTTTCTAATGCGCAAGTCCAAATTGACATCTCTTTGTTTACATTTCGCCGTCGTAAATTTGCCATGTTTGGTCTATTTATTGCTTATCCACTCCTATACAAATCAATGGTCATTTCCTGATAATCTGGCTACAGTTGTTGCACAATTAGGTATAACAACAACACATAACCTCAACGGAGTGTTAGCACGTTAGCAGTATAGTACATCAGTCTTTATCTTTTTATTATATATTTGGGCAAAACTATATGATAAAAAGGATCACCCTCCGCGGCGGCATGTCAACGGTGTGTCTCCTTCCTCGCGCGAATACTACCAGAATAACGGCAGGCCATGATACAAATAAAACAATCATGTTGGCAGGCGACCTTTGACGCGGCGGCCATAGACCAGCTCATCCTTTTGTCAGATTAATTTTCAAGCCTAAATTCTATAGTCGACTCAATATTCGATATAAGATAATATCGCTATTTTTTAGTTGTATTGTATTACAAAATAGGAATGAAATATACAGTAAAATTGTGCGAAACCTTTAACCAATTTTAAAATCACCCAAAACGCCAAAATTTAATTAAATATTAAAAGATGGAACAAATTCGAGTAACATTTTCTTCTTGATGTCTTTTGTCAGAATATTAGTATTCGGAAATATGGTGAAATCGTTAACACAAAATCAAAATCTTTTAAATATTAGTTATTACATACCTTGAGTATTGTTATCAATAATAACTAATTAAAAACGTTAACTGATTTTTGAAACATCCAGTTGAATACAAACTTTATCAAAATATTTATTTGGTGATAATAATAAAAAAACCATAACGTAAGTTTGACAGGGCGCTGCAAACATTTCAGAAGATATCAATTGTGTTTTCCTATTCCAACTAGAGTATTAGAGTGCTATAAATAATTTCGTTATAAATTTGATTAAATATATCGCAAACGAAAATATCGTTTATGGCCAGCTTTTATTTAAATTCAACCTGTGTGCGGTGGAGTTTGCTGCTTGTTACCAGGCAACGAAGAAAATCAACGACGATTCCTTTGTAGCGCTTTCTGACCATTAAGTGGGCCTTCTTGTCGTAGTTAATATTCGCTGGTAATAATATCTAATTATTATTAAAGATAAATGGGTTCGCAAGGCGGCTTAGACCACGGTCGTAGGTGGCCTTGAGACCGGTGTCGGTGAATTTGCAACATGAAGCTGTCAGTGGACACTGTCAACAATAATTATTTTTTAAAGATTGCATCTCCGAGTGCGTTTAAATTCCGTATTGATAAGCAGTTATTGAGTAAGTTCGATTAAATAATAACCAATTGTTCCTAAATTAGTGATTTTTAGAAATGCAGTCACAAATTGAGTGATAAATACAAATTGTAGTTTAATAAATCTTGAGTTGTTGACGCTTATTTTGTTGTCTGTTTGTATTGTATCTATGTTGCTATGACAACACTTTTACCTCCGCCGGCGGAAAAGTGAAAAGTAAAGCTCCGGCGGAGGAAAAACGAAACTTCACGTCCGCCTACACAGTCGAGTAATGACGGATTTACTGACGTTTGAAGAAAAAAGAGGTTTATCTATTATGATTTAGTAATATGAATATTGAAATAAGAAAAACAGTTTCGTAAGGGCAGTATGGTACCGTAGAGCTGGAACTCTTTTTTTACAACATATATTGTAGATAATTATTGTTTAAATGGCTCTTCACCGTGAATTTGAAGCTATGTAGTTCGTTTCCTATGGTCGGTCATATGTGAGCTATTTCTCGGTCACAAACCAATATCTTCGGAGGACTCATTTTCTGCTAAATCGTCTTTTTCTTCTGTACTTATGATTTCGGGAACTGCATCTATTTTCTCTTGATTTATTGCCGTGTCTTGCCTTTGATTGTCACGTAATAATACAATTTTTGGCAGAAGCAGATGTACTATCAGTGAGTAAGGTAGAGCTGGAACAAATGACATCTACTTTCTCTGATGAAATTGTTTTCGTCGATGCGTATCTCTTACTTACCTTTTCTGCCAAACAAAAGCAGAATTTGACACATTTTTATATAATAAAAGATATACATACAGAAGGTATTTTATGAAATATTGTGTCAGTGATCTTAGTCACTTAATTTTATGAAGGCGGTTCTGACTCAATATTTTATAAAACTTTTATTTATGACTAACACTAGTATTACTAAATTTTCTATTAATTTGTGGGGGCTTTTAAAATGTGCGTACTCGATGCGGCTGCCTTCTTCACCACTCCTCAATCTTACCTTGGTACCAACAATAAAAATACGAATGAAATCCATATATCTTGATGATGATATGGTTTTGATCTTGAAACGTCCACAAATTATTATGCATATATGTTCCTAAAAAGAGTTATTTCGAAAAGGGAAATTAAAATGCAGCTTTATTTAAACATACAATGTTGATGATAGTGGGTTAGAGCACAAAACTGGTCCTAATAAAGTGAAAATAACTTAGTCTCTTAATAAAGTGGAACTAACTTCTCAACTTTTAAACGGTATTATTTGATTTCGCATTTAAATGATTTCTAAGATCCCAATAGATTTTCTAATCCATATTCTGACATCAATTTCTTATAGACGGAAGTAATTTTTTGTCCCAGCTAAATGGAAGTGAATGTCAGAAGGTTTTAAAACTTAATATTAGAAGTACAACTCACAGCACTTTCATTATATTCTACTATCATTTAAAGCATGTAACGTTCAACTTTCATTGAGTTGTTGCTAAATAATAACTTTAAATTGAGCGTTTTCCTGACCCACATTTATAGAAGCTCATTTTCTTTAAATATCAGGAAATAATTCATATAGGTTTAGTTTTTAGAATTAAAGCTTTGACTCCTTATAACTTGTTGAGCAACCCGGTTGATCTGATATTATTTTTAATGTACAGTTATTTTAAAATATTAAAACTGCTACAGATTCTTTTGAATCTTAAAGCTGTTTCTGACATAATTCGCCCTGTTCAGATATTTGGCATATGCTGTATATTGCTTATTGGAAAGCAAAAGTTTCTACTTTGTTAATGAAAATTAATTTTCTAGAATACAAATTAAGATTTAAGTACCTGGATTGCAGAAAAAAGGTAATAAGTTAGTGAAAGTTAATTAAACGGGAGATTGTCCTATCTAAATTGTCTGGCAGTCCTAGATATTTCCAAGTCAAATAAATGCGACGTTTTCATATGGAATGCGGACCTATCATACCATAACTGTTGTGTCAAGCACAAAGTTGACATTGTGGTTAATCGTAAATAATAAAGTGCCTAAAAACTAACAATTTTTCAGAACCCAGCGAAGCAGATGAAGCCGCTGAACCTCGAGCCTTTGGATCCGCGTCAAAATATCGCACCCCTTCAATGAAACCTCAAAAAATAAACGAATTGTTGATCGAGGACCGTCTGGACCAACTGGAGACGATTCTGCCCGAATATCGGCGAAGGAGAATCTACGAGACGAGTACCATGTATGTGACGAAGACGTTAACCAATAAAAGAAGTATGGCCACGTTGCTAGTGAAAAACTGTGTTCCTATTGGGTACGACGTGTGCCCTAAGAAACGGAAGGAGAGACGATCGAGTAAAATTGCTCGAAAAACATTCGATTCGGACGAAAGTCAGTTTTATTTCGGGTGATTTTAATTGTGCAAAGCGCAGATATAATAATGGCAATACATTTTTTTCCATATTTTTCAACCGTAAATTCTTCTATATCTTCGTTATCATTTTTCATATCTTTTCCACTCAAGCATTTTTTATTTTCTATCAATTTAGTTGACGATCAAATAACTAAGCGTAATGGCTGAGCCAAATGGTCACACAACACGGTCTCCCGATTTAGCCTCTATTCAGTTTTTTTTTGTTATGGCGACTGCAGGATAGACCATATAAAAGATCGAATCAGATATGATTTGCTTTCAACTAGCTTATTTTATAACCCAATAATTATTAATGCTGGAGCCATAGTAAAAAGTCAATTTTAAAAATTATTATAATTATAAGAAGCTGTTGACCTCTTTATAATTTTCGGCCTATAAAAACAATCAAAAAATAATAGTAGATGCCCAAAGAAGATAGAAATGTTACTTTAAGTTAAGTTCCGGCTACGGAACAATCTTGTGTAAAAAGATTAATAATATCGATATTATCGAACACTAATATTCCGTTTCTTCTTCAACAAATGCAGACAAAAAGAAGCTAAATTGCATGTTTTCTCCACATGTATCCTTTTTTGCTAGATTTTTAAATTTCATCCTATTAAAGGATACTTTTTCCCGATAAGCAAAAAGTGGGCGCAGTTTTCACGAATCTGGTTTGAAAGGGATAACACGGGCTGAAAAAATATCACATCATATTTAGAGAATTAAAAGAGAAATAAAAAAAGTGCCATAAATTATTTCTATTAAAATGTACCGGGTGCGCATGTAGCGTGCGATTACAGGTAAATAACACTTATAAAAAAGTTACTTGGTTCTCAAAACAGCGCATTCTAACAGTAACAGGGTATTTTACAATAGCGGACCAATAGAAATTTAATCTTGGTTAAACCAAACGCCTTATATTTTCATTTATTTGAACCCTAAAATACTCTTTAGACTGGTTGCAGGCAGGGCCGGACTGAGCCTGAAAATCGGCCTGGGCGCCAAATGGGATTACCGGCCCTCTCTTCGGGCTCTCATGCTTATTTTTAAGTAAGAGTAGGCGTTTTAAATTGTATGAATTTATGAATTATTTTCATTTAGATGCATAATTTTGAAAAGGATAGATACTCGTATTGCTTAATAAAAATCAAACTCCACTGCTAATGCTTAGCTTTTCATAAGAATAATATATTTAACGATATATTATTAACTTGGTGTTATAATGTCAAATGTAACAAAAACTATTTTCTTAAAAGTAAAAAACAAAAATCAAAAGAGTAAACTGTTAAAGAAAAATAAAAAATTATATTATATACATATCATATCCCAAGACCCTTACATTCACTGGTAAGATATTTAATAATATCTTCATTATTTAAACTTACTAATATATCCTTTTCACAAGCAATCAACATAAATGCGTTTAGGTGATCTTGACAAAAGCAACTTCGTAATCTGTTTAGAATAAACTTTAATTTAGAAAATGATCGCTCACACGCTACTTGTGACATCGATAAAGTTAGTATGTATTTGTACGCCTTTTCAAGATCTGGATAAGCCTCACGGTAAAGATTGATTGATTTGATTAAAACTTGTAACAGCATAAAATACATTTTTTTACAAGTTTTATAATGAGATTGAAAATCATCTGGCTTATTCAATTTCGGTTCTTTTTCTAGTTCAATATTTTCATGTATAAATTCTTATGGCAAGGACATTGATTAGTTTGACCACTTGGATGCAAGTGTATAATATGGCTTAATTTTTGAACGAGCCTGCTCTAAGCTGCTTTCGGTATATTCAGGTCAGAGAAAATTTGAAGGCTGAAAAATGTAAAATCCCGTATAAAGTTCGGTATGACTCGAAAATCTGCTTCCCATTACATTAACTACCTTGTCCATCGTTACATTAAATACTACAATTCTAAATTTGGCTATTGCTTCCTGCGGAGCTTCTTCACTGCATGTCTCATCATGAAATATTTTTCGGATTCTTTTTCTAGATATTGGCATCGTTATTTCTAAGGGAATCTCAAGATTTAAAAATTCTGTGTTCGATTCATTCACGAAAGCAGCGGTTTCCTCAGAAATTTTATCAAAATTCCTGGACATATTTTTTAATGATGTTAAAGTATCCTAAACCATTCGGTGCGCTTGTAAAAAATCCATACCTGCTGTTTGAAGCTATTTAGACAAAGGTGTAGTGGAAATAAAAATGTATTTAAATAATATTGCCATTAGAATTGTTTCGTATTTCAGAAAACCATACAAAAGGCTTTGAGCTTTAAATATCAGCATTAAAGTCCTTGGAGTTGGCTATCTCATTAAATGTTAGACATAAGTTGACAAATATGCCCTTTTCGTTAAATATTTTACATAAAGCTTTATCCTTGGACCACCATCTTGTTTCCCCAATAATGTTAACAAAATTAGAAATGGATTTTTTATTGTGCGATTCTCGAATAAAAACGGCCGATTTATTTATTAATCCAAACAATGAAATTGCAGGAACCGTAAGTTTAGTAATATCGGACAAAACTAAGTTCAAAACATGTGCATAGCACCAAACGTGGATTTGACCCGCTGAGTCTTTAGAGGGCCATGCCGTAAAGCCATTATATTGGCCTTGCATATTAGCAGCCCCATCCGTAGAATTTCCAACACAATCTGATATTTCTAAACCCAGTTCTTTGAAAGAATTCGCAACAATTTCATAGAGATCTTTACCCTTACTAGAAGTGCAGTTAATCAGCCCAATTAATCGCCCGTTAACTTTATTTTCAGCTACATATATCTAACAACAATAGAACACTGATCTACAACATGTATGTCTTGTGTTGTGTCAATTTGTATAGTGAGTAGATTTTAGCACTTTTGACTTGTTCAGCAATTTTCACTTTGATAAGTTTTGATAGACCTCTTATTATAGAGTTTAAAGTCTTTTTTGATACAAATGTCACAAAATTGCCCCTACCTATATTTTTTTAATTCTGAGCCTGAGTGTAATTATTACGAAGTTGTCTCTTTTTGGCACATTTCTCAATACGTGTGCGCAATTTTTTTCACATTTCGAAAGAAGTAAATTAATTTCTAGAAAATTACCATGATTATCTTGTTTTTAAAAAGTAAATGCTGACTCATTTTTAGTATGTCCCTTGTAACTAAAACCCCTTCTACCTTTATTGTCTCAATAATTCGATCTAACACTTGCCTATTTTCTTCAATTTTTTGTCTTCTTTCGGAAGCCGCAGTTGAAAATAGACAATGTATATCCTTTTTCTTGCTATAAAGTAAGTAGGATTCGGTGCTCAGGTGATGGCTTGTGTTAAACTCGTGCTAATCTAATCTCGTGCATATGTGCTTTATAGAATAATTTACATCACTAGCGAATGATGATGGCTGTGACTCATTTGAAAATGCCAAACATATCCAGACGTGCACCCTTACAAAACAGACAATACAAAAACTAAAAATAATACAAAGAAGTATGGAAAGGACAATGATGGGTATTTCTTTAAGATATAGGAAGACAAACGAATACATAAGACAACATACACAGGTCAAGGATGTAATAGAAAGGGTAACCCAGATGAAATGGGACTTTGCGGGACATGTAACACTGCTGCGGCAAACACAGCATAGCAAGTCCAGCGTCTGGATAGTGGTTGCTTTGAGTTTTTATTTTTTAACGTTTCTTTCAATAGGCTTTTTTTGTTAAAGCGACCGGCCCATTTTTGAGACCGGCCCACCGGGCGATCGCCCGATGGCCCAGTCCGGGCCTGGTTGCAGGAAACCTTGCAACCTGCAACCCTGCAGAGTATGTTTTTTCGTCTACGTTTTCCGCATTCGGTGTATCGAACGAATGAATGAAACCTCAAAAATAAACAAATTGTTGATGGAGGACCGTCTAAATCAACTAGAGACGATTCTGCCCGAATTGAATTGCGCCCTCGCTTCGCTCCAGGGGCGCAACCAGCAAAAACTAACCAAAACTAACCCAACACATGAAAAGCAGTTACATTTAATGTACATTTATATTACAGTCGCCCTATGGCGGGGAGCTAGCGCGGGTGCTTTTACTGTATATGCTATCGGGTGCGCATGTAGTGTGCGATTAGAAATAAAAAAACACTTATAAAAAAGTTACTCGGTTCTCAAAAGAGCACATTCCAATAGTAACACGGTATTTCACAATAGCGGGGTAATAGAACACCTTATATTTTCATCTATTTGAAACCTATGCAATCCTAAAATATTCTTTAAAGTTGCAGGAAACTCTGCAACCCTGCAAAGTATAATTTTTCGTCTACATTTTTCACATCCTGTAGTATCGAAAATAATAAGCTACAAAATTATTTAATATCTTAACATTTCATTAAAATACTGTTGGGTTAGGCTGACTTACTTTAATACTACACACTATATATTTAATCAACAATTGAAGCCTCTACTAAGGCTCCATGCAATTGTCAAATATTTTTATAAACCTTTGCGGCGTTGCCACATTGCATTAAAAAATTTTTTTCGTATTTTAACTTTCAATGATTTTCAATAATTTTAAACTAGAATTTGAATAGAATGCACTATATGGAGTCTCACCAAAAAATATTATTATTATTATTTTGAACATGTGATCTTTCAATTCTATAGTTCATATTATATAATTATAACAATATGTAATACGATCTTGACAGATTATTCAATATTCGCGAAGATATATCGGTACTTATTTTTGAATCCATGTTTAAATGTCTGAAAGCCGGTTAAAAAAGTTTATATATTTTAGATAAAAATCACAATTTGGCACCGCCGCAAAGGTTTATAAACATATTTTATGAATGTATTTTAGCTGAATCTTTAATTTTTCGATGAAATATATAGGGTGTGGCAGAAAAAAATCGAGCGAATTTTATCAGAATTTGGAAGTGAAATTTAAACACCCTGAAGTAATTAAAAAAAAGAATACGACTTTTTGGAAAACAACCGCAATTTGACAACGCCCCAAAGGAAAATTCTATTTCTTATAGACACTTATTGATGCCTGTATTCTTTATTGCTACGAAGAAATATAGGCAAATTAGGAAATATATAGTGCCTCCTAAGAAATGACGAGATAAGGAATATAATACTAACTTATAGTTAATCATCAGCTACACACACCTACAGTAAAAAATGAGCTTTGTCACCAATGGCGTACTTAGGGGTGGGCCAATCAAACGTTTTATTTTTCGTAAATAGCAGTAATTTTAAAAAAGCATTTTATCTCAACACGGTGTCAAGATTTCTTGACACATATTTGTAAGACATTTTTTACAAGGGAAGGGACCTATATGCTACATAAATTAATTATACATTTTAAACATCTTAGACTGTTTTATCCTCAGGTCGATGACGCCTTTAGTAAAGGAATATTAATTTTTTGATGTAATTAATAAATTATTCTTGATCTAGATATAAAAAATTTACGTTTTACCACAATTTTGTGATTAATTTTCTATGAAAATACGAATTGAGACTTTCTTGAGACCAGAATATCAAAAAAATGCTCCTTACCCTGATGAGGATTTTTAAGTATAGTGAGGAATATAAAATATGGTCCACACTGTTGAATTTTTCAATCTAATTAGACATAAGTGTAACGCTTGTCTTACAGCTTTAGCTATTTTATAAAGTAAAAAATTCTTTAGGTGTGTTTGGTATATTTTTTCCCAGAGTAGTGAATACCATTGAGGCGTCACGCCCGGATATGCGACGCTCATTCGGGTAAAATCGCCGTCGACTTGGCCAAACAAGGGAGATAAATAGTCAGGCAGCACCCCTTCCAGAACAAGGCCAGGAAACTAAGGAATGCAGTAGCCAAAATGGACACCCGATACAGGACCTAAAATAAATGCTGTAAATTTCTAAATATAAAATGTGTTTAAAATTGCTAAATTTGTGCCTTTGCAGCGAATGTCTTATAGAAAGCAAGTCATTTATTGTGTTAATGGCAAGGACATTGTCATGTGTTCGTGAATATAGACTCTTAATCCCACTACGCTACATAACTCTACCTAATTATTATACGTTATAAAATTAAATAGTTCTAGTTTATAGCTATGGGCTGATTGCTCTGGTACAAGGTGTGTTTCCATAAATATCAATTATAATTTCAGAGCTGATAATATCTAATAATATCTAAGATAACTGAAATTTTAATATTCACATACTGTCTGCAGCCTGATGTAAACAAACAAGCCGTTAAACTTTAGTTTTGTGGCTTTATAATAATAATGCCTACTTACCTATTTACTGCCTAAGTTTTAGGTAGGTAACCACAGATTTTTTAAGGCTACAGTCGTACAACATTAGAGGTTTGTTTTAATAACTCAGTTTTACTTAGGATACCTAAACATCTTTTATTTGGAGCATTATTGAATATCGATTAAGGGTTGTAGGGTGGTTTTAGGTAAGTGTTGTAATAATTAAAGTATGTTTAAGCATTGGTATAAATTCAGTCCCTTAGTTGAGAACATTTACTTTTAAATAACTGTGTATAATTGTGTCGAGTGAATTGAAAACATGGTGTGGAGAGAATTATAAAAATTGACTCAAAGAGGCAATTTTTTCATTTCTAAAAGAAGGCAAATTGAGGCCTATATTGAATTAAGAGGGAAAAATCTTTTAGTACAACCAATAATACTCGGGTAAGTTTTGTTTCTCTATTTTTATAGGCAGTGACTAGTGATACACACTGTATTTTTAGAGGCTGTGCCTAACATTACGTGAAAAATATAAGATATTAATTATTACTATGATTTATCTGTTTTTTTACATAAACATGCTTTGCCATACCTGCTGACTTTACCTTTGGGGTGGTTATATTGTATTGAATGACTGTATTGATCTTGGTCTAACGCAGGCAATTAAAGTAAATATATATTTTAAGTGTGCGAAATCCGCTTTAGGCCAAATGAATATATGATTTATTAATATTGATGAAGATCCTCAAGCTCACTTAAACTTTATTGTCTTTATTTCTGGAAATCTGTTTATATCAATAGAGCAAATGGGTGATGCTGTCAACAAAATTGTTTTTATCCGATCGGACGAAAAACGACACCTTTCCGATGTGTTTTCTCACCGCAAAAATCATGATTCCAGTATATTGTATTCGTTGCTTGGCAACATGCAATAACTGTACAAGAATAGAAAATAACAGTCCGGGAATATAACATTCCCGTCCTAGGCCGGGAATGTAACATTTCTGTCATATTCAAACGCCTTGTTTGTCAGATCTGACGTCTATCAAAAGTAACATTTAGCGGTAGTTTCCATAGCTACGTAATAAACTTCAAGCTCGCTCGATTCAAGACTTGATATTATGTTGAGTTTAAATTTAAAACACGTTTTTATTTACAGTAATATTTGGCTCTATTTATAAAAGTACGTATTCTAATTAATTTCGATCGGATAAAAAATAGTATGTGCAACTCGTAGGAAAAGCACATTCCTGGACTCCTGTGTTGCTGGCCTCGGCTGCGCCTCGTCCAGCAACTACCACAGTCGTCCAGGAATGTTTTGCTTTTCCTCCTAGTTACACAATATACTAATGTTAAGACAACTCAACTTACATCTTGAAGTACCTACATGATGTTAATATTGTAGAGAAAGTTCTAATTGAAGCTGCTTATTGTTTAAAACAACATACCGTGCAGTGTTCTGTAGAAGGCAATTTAATCATTGTAAGTGATATTTTAACATATTTAGGAAGACACTCTATTTTTGGTATTTTCAATAATTACCACAAGTGCCAAACATTTTATTCAACTGTACAAAGTTCACCAGTTAATATTCTTTTTTGAAAACGTCGAGTCAAGTAAGTATTTTTTTCTTCAAACGTCAGTAAATCCGTCATTACTCGACTGTGTAGGCGGCCGTGAAGTTTCATTTTTCCTCCGCCGGAGCTTTACTTTTCACTTTTCCGCCGGCGGAGGTAAAAGTGTTACCATAGCAACATAGATACAAACAAACATCAAAGCAAGCGTCAACAACTCAAGAATTATTAAACTAAAATTTGTATTTATCACTCAATTTGTGCACTGCATTTCTAAAAATCACTAATTTAGGAACAAATTGGTTATTAACTTAATCGAACTTACTCAATAACTGCTTATCAATACGGAATTAAAACGCAATCGGATACGCCATTTTAAAAAAATAATTATTGTTGACAGTGTCAACTGACAGCTTTATGTTACATTACTATAGCAACGACCTGTGCCTATTCACCGATCGCGGTCTAAGCCGCCTTGCAAACCAACTTATCTTTGATAATAATTATTATTATTACTATTAAAAAGAGATATTTTTGCATTAATTTTGTCGACATTTGAAGAAAAAACAGCATATTTTATGTGGAGGAAAAGTTACTTTCCATGGCTTGCTCTCTATAAACACGAGCGCGCCATGAAAAGTATCACTTTTCCTCCATATAAAATAATATACTATTTCCTTATTGTTATCAAAAAAAATATACGCTGCCAAAACTAGGCTAATGGAATAAAGAAACCTAATGATGCAAATCCTTTTCGATTGCACAGGCTCAAACTGAAAAAAATAGGTAACATTTTCAAAATTCCGTTTTCCTAAAAATTTAATGTTTTTGTTTAAACAAAACAGAAACAATTTTATCAAATCGTAAAACTCCTTAAATGTAAACATCAATTATTTCATATCTTAATTAAACAGGCTTTAAAAAATATCTAATTATCTATGTATTCTTGTTTTAGTTTATAGGTATACACTTCGAGATATATTTAAAATATTAATAGCCATAGTCCGTATTTTTTTACATCACAGCATATTATAGTAATTGTTAAACTACTTGTTATAATAATTATTATGTTCCTTTCTGTAATGAATATGGCTCCCAAACGATTTCTTGTTGTTATTTTGGCAAATGACATGTAACTAACTATTTAAAATAATTTACGTATGTATTTTTTTAAAGTCAAAAAGTAATAAAAGCACTTTATATATGAATTAATACATTTTCCATTGTCAGAGCCTTCTCACTACTCGCGACGTCATCTTAGATTTAGGCATTAGATCAGACCTTCTAGTTTAGAGGGTGGTGAATCAGGGGAGCGATTTCAGTTATCATAAGCCACTTGTTTCATACTTATTTTTTCGCAAAAACGATGGCAAGTGAAAATTTGGAATTTCGCACGTTTTTAAATCAACATTTGGGGGCCGTCGATGATAAATTGTTTTTAGTGATCAGTTTTTCCGTCTCCGAGTTATTATGTAAAATTTGCGATTTTTCGAAATTTCGCTTTAATACAGGATATCTAAAATAAAAAAAATCAAAATACGCCATTTGTGTTAACATACACATAGTACTCACACATGTCAATATATTATTAAGAAAGAAAATAAAAATGTTATAAAATGTTATATAATACAGATTCAACATATTATGCATACATTTAAAAATTTGACACATCAAAATCTGTACAGGGGTGCAGCATTGAAGGCAAACAACTCCTACTGTTACATTAGACATTAAAGTATAATCAAAACAGTTTAAAAACAATAAACAAATAAAAAAAAACATTGATCAATACATTGTTAAAATGGGAGACAGTGTAAAAAACGCTATACTATCTCGTTTATATCACAGGCCATATATTCATTTGTAGAGTAGAATGCCCGACTGATGAGAAGGTTTTTCATTTTATTCTTAAAATCTCTAATAGGCAGATTTCGTATCGTTATAGGAACCTTATTATAGAAATGGATTGCCAGATTTTGTTTATGACGCGTATCGTGCGAGTGAACAGATGCATGAGCCGTGTATTGCCCAACGTGAGTTTTGACATATAGTAGGTTTTCCAGAATAAATAAGCATGGTAGAGTTAAAATTTGATTGTTTATAAAGTCCGGTCTACAGTCATCCCTGTAAGACGTTCCTGCAATAACCCTTAGGGCTTCTTTGCAGGCCAAAAACTTTGGACGCAGCACTGCTGTATAAGTGCAATACAAGTATTGAGTATCAAATATGTGCATGACATAAGGAGAAATATGCCTGCCGCAGGAGCAGGACTAGGGGTTCGCGAGACTGAGACCGAGACCTGGCAAGTCTCGATCTTGATCTCGAAGAAAAAATTTAGTCTCGGTCTCGGTCTTGGGTCTCGAAGCTCGAGACGAGATCGAGACTACCTTGGTCTCGGTCTCGGTCTCGGTCTTGTCTCGGTTTGGTCTCGGTCTCGGTTTGAGCAAATAAAAAGTAATTAGATAATTTACTGTTTTATAAGTGTCTTTTATGTATCAGTTCTTGGTGTAGATGTGATATTAGGGATAAACTTCTGAAATAATTTTACATTTTTTGTTTGCAACAGTTGTTTGGATAATAATAATTAACTTAAATAGGTAGTAGGTACCTAATAATATTTTAATATATTTCATGTTAGTTTCTAAATTGTTGTTTTGATATAAAAATGCTTACCTCTAATGTAGGTAGTGATAGGGATTTTTAAGTATGTACACATAAAAACTAGACATCGATTTATGCCAATTTTATTGTCAAAGTCAACGCTTTTTCTTCTTATTTTGTACATTTCTTATCAGTTGTAGCGTAGCCATACAAAGTGATGTCATTTTCAAACATTCTGTATTATATGCAAACATTTATTTTAAAAACTCTTAAAATTTAACGGTATACAGGGTGTCGCGAAATTAGTGGATGAAACATCAATCATATATTTATCAAAAATAACTAAAATTTTTCTTTTAAATATATATCCGGAAGGGAGCTAGAGCCTCTTAAAAATGGGTCCCTGAATATGGTTTTCTTTAATTATTTCCGAAACGGTGTAAAATAGAATTTTAAAATTTTGGGAAGTGCAAACCATTTTGCTCTATCTTTAGCCGTTTAGATTTTACAGGCTGTCAAACTAGGACATTATTTATTAAATATGTCTAGAATTCTCCGCAAAATCCAAATTTATGCAATAATATGT
Source organism: Pissodes strobi (assembly GCA_016904865.1). Classification (NCBI taxonomy): domain Eukaryota; kingdom Metazoa; phylum Arthropoda; class Insecta; order Coleoptera; family Curculionidae; genus Pissodes; species Pissodes strobi. The sequence continues at coordinate 53,258 of MU183617.1, read as the reverse complement.
AGGGTGTTCCACTAAAAAAATATAACTGTGTTTAATCCCGCATTTACGGAACACCCTGTATACAACAGTGCTATGCCATAAAAAACTTCACTTCATCCCCTTTATTTTTTGTATTGAACGTTTTTTTCTAAAATGTCAGTTGAGAAAGTTAAAGGGGGGGGGGGTCCATTTATAGTGAAACACACGGTACATATTGTATAAGTGGATATGGTCAATGGTGGCCATTCATCTTTTAATATACTAATCTGACAGGGTTGTACCAGAAGCAGATATCCAGTTGTTTTAATGGATACGCGATGTTTTATTACCTTGTAGATATTACGAAAAATGTGAAAACCCATAGCTGTTTATTGCTTGGAAATGGCTCAAAATTAGTTATCTACATAATTACATATTATGTACATAACAGTATAACCTTTCTTCTAGAATCTTAAAAAGAAACAGCCCAATTTAAAATAAACAAGCGTTATACCCGGATTTGCACGATTATTCAATTTTTTAGTTGATTGGACCCCGTTGGCATAAATTGCCAATAACATACATAAAAATTTGAATTTTCAGAAAAATAAGTTTTGAAAATTCAACAAATAATAATATTTTTCGAGACCGAGACCGAGAGTCTCGTTACCTTGGTCTCGATCTTGATCTTGGTCTCGATAGGTAAGTCTCGGTCTCGGTCTCGATTCTAATTTCCAGGTCTCGGTCTTGTTTTCGAGACCGAGACCGAGACAAGACCGAGACCGAGACCATAGTCTCGCGAACCCCTACGCAGGACAATCTGAGAAATGCATCGTGATAGGTTGCGCAATACAAAGATGTTAGTTGCTAGTTTCTTACAGAGCATAGCGATATGGACGTCCCATCGGAGGGTTTGATCCAAATGTACCCCGAGAAATTTAACACTCTTAGTACGGGAGTCTGGAGGAATTTGTCTCATAGAAAATATCATGTTTTGGGTTTTTTCATTGTTCAAGAAAAGTTGGTTAGATGTAAACCATTCATTTGCTCTTGCACGCGCCGCCTCACAAGCCTCTCTCACCTCATCATAATTCTCATGCACACGGGAAAAGGTGGTGTCGTCCGCAAAGATAGTATAGTGCGTACTGGGGTCTATGTTAGGAAGATCGTTGATGTATATTAAAAATAGAAGAGGTCCCAGAACAGAACCCTGAGGAACTCCCACAGTCAACTCCCTCCTTGCGGACGTCACCCCTCCCACCCGTACAGCCTGAAACCTACCTTCAAGGTAACTTTTTACGCTATGAGAAACACAATCAAAAGCTTTGTTTAGGTCACAGAATGTTGTAGACACAAAGCTGCGGTTCTCAAAGGCTTCCAAGAGAAGAGACACCAGCTCCATTATTGCTGATGTGGTGCTTCGCTGTTTTCTGAAGCCAAACTGAGAATCCGTAAAAATATAATTCTACTCAAAGAACCGCGATATACGTGATGCCATACACTTCTCGAATATTTTTGAAAAGATTGGAAGTAGTTAAATCGGTCTGTAATTTGTGATGTTGTTTTCATCTCCTTTTTTTGTAAATTGGTACCACCAGGACTAAAAGGATAAATTAATAAAAGGAATAAAATTAGAATAAAACTATTGAAAGCTTGGCTGTCAATGCTTGACTTATATTATAAAGAGAAATTAGTGGTGGTAATTTGGGCTTTATACCACTTTCTGTATTCATTCCTGTAATTAGTTAACCACGGGGAAGGATACTGCCTACAAAAATCATTTAGAAGATGCAGGTGTTCTCGGATTGATTTTAGGTTACAATCAAACCAGTTTGTAGTATGAGCCTGATTAACTTTTTTGACAAATTTTTTTATTGGAAATGCCTCATGATATGCCTGTGTCAATACATTCAGAAATATTGAGCATTTTTCATCTGTACCACAGTCCTAATTCAAAAACTTCCAATCTATACCCTCCACCAAATCAAAGAACATATGTTTACCTCTCTGTGTTAATGGCCTGCATGTTACCCGGGCCTTGTCATGAGCAGCATTGTCAAAAGAGACAGGAATGACAACTAGCTGTCCGAGGTGATCAGAAATTCCTACATCAAGCAAAGAAACCTCACAATCATCAACACAGAAGTTTGAGAATACACCGTCTAGGCAGTTTTTCTGCCTCGTTGCACCCGTTATGACTCTCAATAATCCAAAAGATTTCATCATATAATTTATTTCGGTGCACTCTCGCTCCTCCGTGCCAAAGTGTACGTTAAAGTTGCCCACAATGATTATTCGGTTATTTATAGTTATTTTATTTAATATTCGTTCTAATATTTCTATAAAGATGTCAAGACTGCCCGAAGGCGACCTGTAAAGTGTTATTATAAATATTTTATGGGATTTCAAAAAGATACTACAAACCTCGATACACCTCTCAACAGTCAAGGCATTTATATCACTTATAGGTATGGCATTACCTATAAGTGATAATGGTCCACCATTATCACTGTTCCTCCCCCTTTAAACTGATATCTACAGGTACCTGCTGCAACAGAGTATTGTGTCACATGAATGTGCTCTAGCTCGTCTTTCTTATTCCAATGTTCTGTTAGGCATAGAACATTGATTTCTCTGTCCATCAAAAAAGCTTCCAGCAGATTTTTTTGGCTTTCATTGCTTGAATATTAAGATGGAAAAGTTTAAGGGAAAACTTGTCACCTTCTGGGATTATTAAGCCCTTGCTTGTTGTGGGCGCTGTAGGTTGAAAATGGTTAACAAGAATTCCAGCTGGCTAGAGATCAGTTGATAGAATGTAGTCTTTGTGCTTCTTAGGTACTCCTAGTTTAAATGAGCTTCTACTCCTATCTCTTTTTGTTACCATTTTTCGACAAACACTTCCTTCATTTAGATCGATTCTGCTTAAAAGGGCTATTATATCATCGGTTTCTCTTTTTGTATCAAAGCTAGTAATGGAAACCCATGTCTTTTCGTCTGCAACCTTTAGGATAGTTTCATTTTTATTTTTTCCTTGTAAAGGAGTGGGTCTGCTAGTTGGCATCTCCATGCGTTTTTTGGCTTTTTTCTTAACTTCAATCCATTTTTGATCGTTTTGTTCAATTTGTTCTATTTGCTCGTTTCTTGTATAGACTTTATCCCTTTCGGCATCCTTTTGGTTGATAACTGTTTTAGAGATTATATTTATGTCAACCTTGCTGTTGAAGTTTGGCCTTGTCTGCGGTGGTCTCTCTTTGTCATTTGAGTGGCTAGCATCAGGTCGTGTAAACATTGGCACGTTTATGTGTTTTTCAGCAACTTCACATTTTTCGTTGAAGGTCAGTGGATCTTGTTTTTCTGGTGATATTCCACGTTTCTGCGTCGATGACAAAGAATTTTGGCGGTCGATTTCAGGCGGTGTTGCCGAGCCTGTACCTGCTTCTATCGAAACAAATAAATAACTATTTGATTTTTAATTTAAAAAATCTTTTTTAAGTGGACGTATCAACCAATACATAGCTATTTTCAAAAAATCAATCTCAGATTCGTAAACCTCGGGATCTCTGCTATATAAAAGTTTTATAAGAATTTTCTGTATTTTATAGGAGAAAATCGAGGCTAAATTGCAACACGCAGAAAATCGCAAAAATATTCCGAAATTTGCAAAATTTCGGCAATTTTACGAGTCTGGTAGCCTTGCTTTGGATGCATTATGGGAAATATGAAGGAATACGCCTTCCAATATTTGGACATGACTTTTTTATTAATTATGTAGATTTATACATTTAATTGACTAAAATCCCATTCAAAATTTATTGGAAAATATGGAAACTTTTTGGGGATTACGTAAAATTTTACTTAAAATATCGAAGTTGTGGCAAGTAATTTCAAAATATATAGAACACAAAATAATTAAGGGATTTCGGGATTTCTCTTTTGTTACATTCTGTTTCTGGTATGGCACTGCTGCCTGTTGGATCTGTTGCGTACATTGGTATTGGTTGTTAAGCATTGCAAAATGCGCTGTTCCGGGTGTGCAACTTAAAAGGATACTACTTTAATGTAATATTTGGAAGCGAATGTTTATTTTCGTAAATGATAAATACACATAATAAAATTCCGGAGGGGGTGCTCATAACAATAACTTTATTCTAATAAGATTTAGAATAGTCAACTGTTTAGGACTCTGGACCTAGAGGCTTCGAGACATAATCCGAAAATAGCGATCCAAATCCATGGTGTTAATTTGGCCGACATGCTCAAGTTAAGCCAAAATCATTTTCGCTAAAGCCAGTCGTGATGGAAATCCTTTAAACCTCATTCAATTACATGAAGCTTCAGTGCAGTACAAATACCATCAGTGGCAGGCTGATTATTCTACGTCTATACTGTCTAGAGTTGTGATTACCTATTTTCTTAATGACGAAGAAAAACTTCGAAATACTCGAAACGTAAGTGATAAAAAACTTAAGTTAACGGTTGAAGTTTGATGGAGCACCGAATTCCATAAACTATTTGCATACAAATTCACTAAATGTTGAAGATTAGGCAGTAGTTGAAATTAAAATTGATTAGCATTGTAGTTCTCTATGATCCGGCGAAAGTCTTCGAATTACTAAAATCTCTCCTTACGCAAAGCTCACTGAAGTTTATTCGGTAAACTTTGTCCCGGGTGCGCCCATGTAAAGCCAGTTAGTTTTTGTCTCGAACAACGAAAATAGCATAGTTTAACGTCACAAGTAGTGTGTTTCAAGAGCGCAATATCCATAACTTTTGTCTCCTAGTTTAATTCTGCAACATTAAAACTAGAACGAAATCCCCAATTCGGGAAATTTAAATGGGAAGATCGTCAAAACTGGAGAAGTGTCCCGAATGCACTCGAATTCAGTTGTAACGGCTCCAAATTGACGACATTTAAATGCATGGGACATGAAGATTTTCCGGCGGAGTGTGGTAATTAACAGTTTTTGGTAATTTCGACTAAAAGGTAACAATTGGGAAAACGGGGGTTGTTTTTAGTGTCCCGGTTTTTAATTAGGTACGGCTTAAGTATTTCAAGGCTTTTGTCATGATATTAAAACTGCACTAGAAGCCAGTTAATAAGTGGCCCGCATGCAAACTCTTGTTATGAACACGGTGTCTTGGCATCGGTTTATTTATTATAAGCTTTCTTCCATTATTAAACTTAAGAGCTAAATCGAATTAAATGTTCACAGGTTTCCATGCAGATTACCTTTAATTAAACAAATACTCTGATCAGGTGCTCTATTGTTGAAGAAAATCTCAGTGAGAAAGCTGTTGGAACACATTTTAATAAGGAAAATGCACCTGATTTATCACTAAACAATAATCGGTTTTAATAACTTTTTTAAATATAGGTTAAAAGGAACATTATATAACATGTAACTCAGTTAAGTTTTAGGGGGGGTTTGGCGGATACATACAGTCTTAAAGGGACGGTGCGTAAAATATGAAATTAGGAAAATTAAGAAAAGTGAATGAAAAAAAAAAGGGTATGCTTAAGACCAGATGACAAAAATGAAAACCTCAAAGAGCATCAAAAGCTGTAGAAGAAATAGCATTAACTTATAAAGTTATAGTATGCGTAAGAAAATTAATAAATAATACTAAATAGGGTGTGCGATATCTGTAAAATTTGTGTAGAACACAAAAATTCGAATAATTGCAAAATTAACAAACATTTTCAATGAAATTACCATGTTTATTGTTTGAATTAAAATTTTACAAATTCCATAAAATCGCTGCTTTTCGCTTGAAAACTGTCCAAATTCTCCGAGTCAGGCCTACTTTCTAGGCTTCAAATCGTATTAAAATGGGCAAATAAATCTACTTGGTACGCATCGATATGTAGAACCTCGAAATCTGCCATAAAATCCGACAGCACCAAAAAATTTCCACATTTTTCGATCCTGACCCATTTTGCATCTTCAACCTGCTTTCAATGGGATTTAAGGTAATTCAATATATAAATCTACTTATTTTAACCTAAACTTCATATCAAAATATTGGAAGACTAATTTCCCATAATGCATCAAAAGCAAAGTCATCTATTCATACTCGTAAAAATGCCGAAGTATGGAAAATTTCAGAATTTTTTACAATTTTTTTCCATGTGTTCCTTTAACATCGATCTTCTCATATTTCCCGATCTCGTACGGAAAATATAGAACTTTTTTATAGCAGAGATATCGAGGTTTACGAATAGCTATTTTTCAAACTGAAAATGAAAAATCACCAAATTGGCATTTTCAATCGTATCGATGCGATTTTTGGTACGTTGTACTCGTACCGTACCCCATTTTTAATGGAAGGAAGTTTGGTTTGGTTTGGAATAAAACTGGCTCACCCTCTTTAACAGCCATCATCATTTCCAAAGGTCTTCTAATACAGTTTTTGGCGTAAATTCTCGTCAAGTGCTCGGCTTTTCTAACAAAATCACAGTCCTTCACAAAGATGCAACCGGTGGAGATATTGAAAATGCCGAAGCAGAATGCAACGTTTATTAAATTTGAGATCTGAGAAAACTCGTAATTGTGTGGAAATATAATAGTTGATAGAAGTTTGGGTGAGATCAGGTTAGATTACGTAAGTTTACTTTACCAAAATATACCAAATAAATGCATATTACTTGAAGTTTCGTTCTTTTTTATAATTTATAACGTTATAAGTGTGGTTGAAAAAGCAAAAGACCATTTGCATTCGATTCGTCTGACATTCCTCGATCTAACGATTTCAGACACGACTAGTCTGTCGTGAGAAAGTAAAAGTCACTCTCACCCACCCTCAAGACAATCTAATGTAAGAAAAAAGACTTTTAGCAGATTACGTAAGTTTAGTTTACAAAAATATACCACATAAATGCATATTACTTCAAGTTTCGATTGTTTTTACAATTTATACCATTAGTGGTGGTTGTAAAAACTGCATTCGATTCGTCTCTCAATCCCCGATCTAACGCGGTAAGTTTCACTTAGTATCAGCTTATTTTAGTCATTTGAGTCGGTTCCAATACGTTATAATCAATTTTAATAGATTTGGTTAGTCGTTTAATCAACTTTCGGTTAGTTCCACTTAGTCTCAAATTATTTTACAGCTGTTTCCGATACGTTATAATCAATTATAATAGATTTAGTTAGTTTTGATTTTTTATTCATCTAATCAACTTTCGGATAGTTTCACTTAGTCTCAACTTGGTTTAGTTATTTGAGTTCAATCAATTTTAATAGATTTGGTTAGTTCTGGTTAGCCGTCTTTATTATCGGTTAGTTTCAGTTAGTCTCAATGTATTTTACTTATTTGAGCTGGTTCCGATACGTTACAATCAATTTTAATAGATTTGGTTAGTTTTGGTTTATCGTCTAACCGACTTTCGGTTAGCTTCACTTAGTCTCACCTTATTTTAGTCATTTGAGTCGGTTCCGATACGTTATAATTAAATGTACTAAATTTGGTTAGTTGGTTAGTTTTGGTTAGTCGTCTAATCAACTTGCGGTTAGTTTCATGCACTTAGTCTCAACTTATTTTAGTCATTTGAGTCGGTTATAATCAATTTTAATGGACTTGGTTAGTTTGGGTTAGTCGTCTAATCAACTTTTGATTAGTTTCACTTAGTCTCAACTTATTTTAGTCATTTGAGTCAGTTGCGATACGTTATAATCAATTTTAATAAATTTGGTTAGTATTGGATAATCGTCGAATCAACTTCTAGTTAGTTTCACTTAGTCTCAACTTATTTTACTTATTTGAGCCGATTCCGATACGGTATAATCAGTTTTAATAGATTTGGTTAGTTTTGGTTAATCGTCTAATCAACTCTCGGTTAGTTTCACTTAGTCTCAACTTATTTCAGTTATTTGAGTCGGTTCCGATATGTTATAATTAATTTTAATAGATTTGGCTAGTTCTGGTAGTCGTCTCATTAACTTTCGGTTAGTTTCACTAAGTCTCAACTTATTTTACTTATTTGCGCTGGTTGTGATACGTTATAATCAATTTTATTAGATTTGGTTAGTTTTGGTTAGTCGTCTAATCAACTTTCGGTTAGTTTCAATTAGTCTCAAATTATTTTAGTCATTTGAGTCGGTTCCGACACGTTATAATTAAGTTTAATAAAATTGGTTAGCTTTGGTTAGTCGTCTAATCAACTTCCGGTTAGTTTGACTTAGTCTCTACTTATTTTAGTAATTTCAGTCGGTTTCGATACGTTATATTCAATTTTAATAGATTTGCTTAGTTTGGGTTAGTCGTCTGATCAACTTTTGGTTAGTTTCACTTTGCCTCAACTTATTTCACTTATTTGAGCTGGTTCTGATATGTTATAATTAATTTTAATAGATTTGGTTAATTTTGGTTAGTCATCTATTCAACTTGCGGTTAGTTTCCCCTTCCTAGATCTGTGGTTAGTTTCACTTAGTCTCAACCTATTTTAGTCATTTGAGTCGGTTCCGATACGATATATTCAGGTTTAATAAATTTGGTTAGCTTTGGTTAGTTGTCTAATCAACTTTCGGTTAGTTTCACTTAGTCTCAAGTTATTTTACTTACTTGAGCCGGTTGCGATACGTTATAATGAGTTTTAATAGATTTGGTTAGTTTTGTTTAGTCGTCAATAAACTTTCGGTTAGTTTCACTTAGTCTCAACTTATTTTAGTCATTTGAACTGGTTCTGATACGTTCTAATCAATTTTAATAGATTAGGATAGTTTTGGTTAGTCGTCCAATCAAATTTCGGTTATTTGCACTTAGTCTCAATTTATTTTACTTATTTGAGTGGGTTCCGATACGTTATAATCAGTTATGCATAAACCGTGTCGTGACGCTCAGTAAAATTTTCCGTGTCGTGATGCGACCTTGGAAACTCACTGTCAAGAAACCAAAGTATTCATCTGAACCGGCTCCGATACGTTATAGTCAAATATAACGTTTCTGGTTAGTTTTCGTTAGTCGCCAAAATTCGGTTCGTTTTGGTTAGTTTAAACTTACTTTAATTTATGTTACCTATTTCGATACATTTTAGCCCGTTTTGGTGCTTTTGGTTGCTTTTGATTAGTTTAGGCTAGTCATTCAATCAACTTTCCAATATGTTATAACCAATTTTAATGTTTTTGGTTAATTTTGGTTAGTCGCCAAAATTCGGTTTATCTTACTATAATATTTGTAATCTGTTTCGATACGCTTTAGCCATATATGGTGCTTTTGGTTAGTTTAGGTTAGATTGGGTTAGGTTGGGTTAGATGGTCGTCGTGGGTAGTCGCTCAATCAATATTCAGTTAATTTCAGTTAGTTTTGATTTTAGTCATATCAATCGGCGCCGATACGTTATAATCGAATTTAATGTTTTTGGGCAGTTTTGGTTAGTCGCCAAAATTCGGTTCGTTTTGGTTAGTTTTAACTTACTTTAATATTTTTAATCTGTTCCGATACGTTTTAGCCTTTTTTGGAGCTTATGGTTACTTTCGGTTAGTCGTTGAATCAACTTTCGGTTAGTTTTAAT
>MU183617.1:0-25602 GCA_016904865.1 Pissodes strobi | reverse complement strand
CTAAGCTGTTCTTGTGTATCGCAACGTTATTCAATAGGAAACGTCGTTCCTTCTATAGATCTGTTTTATAGAGGATATAATAGGATCACATTATAGAGAATCACAGGTAAATTGTAGAAACTACGAAATGTCGAAACCTGTAGTGGTTTATTTAGTATTGCCTATTACTAGTGGAGCCTTAAACTTCTTGCATAGTTTGCAAGTGGTAATTCTTCAATCACTGGCACAGTTCCCACGTGGGAAGGGACGTTATCATAAAGATGTATTGTATTCTTTAAGTACGAGATTGTTTTCATCGAATGCAAATCGATAAGTTTACATCCTTTACAACTTCTCGTCGCACGTGAGAGCTGTTCCAACGACTCAAGAATACGGGTCCAGGTACGCTTAAACCCATGGGGTTAAAATCTATGATTTAACTGTGGTGAATCTGGTGGCAATTTCTTTTTCAATGGTATAGTCTTTGAAATAAAAAAAATATGCTGACACAACATTAGAGAAAACGCTTTATATTACTGCATGCTTTCTTCTATTAAAACTGTCTTGGCAAAGCCCTTAATTGAAATTTTCTCAGCTGCATAACTTATGAAGCTTGATATTTTGATATCATTTTACAAATTACATTCTCATTATTTTCTTATAAGAATTTTGTATACTTGCTGCATAGTTCTTTTAATGTTTAATAATTATTCTTTCCAGCCATGCTTGAAAAGTCCTTTCTACCTAATAGCACAGAGGGTTTTGAAATTGTATAAAATGTTTTGAATCCGTTGCCCAACTGCTCGTTTAAAACATTTAACGTTGACCGCAGATCCCAACTCATTAAAAGGCCCTTTGATGTATTGCTGACTCCCCATTTATTTGCTTTATTCTTAAACTTTATGTTATTTTTAGCTCTTGAAGGGAGCAGTTGCAGCTTCACCTAAATCAAACGTTAGTGTTTGCAGTAACAGCTTTGTTGCCTAATTAATTTCGAGCAAGGTATTATAGGGTCACTTTTATAACATAACAAAATCGAAATTGCACATAATCTTTTTAATTCTAGGACATGTCATTCGTTTTCGAAGCAATTTATGTAAGGGCTTTATTCTTTTTTTATAACTAACAATGTATTTACTCTTCCCCTTCAACATGTTTCTTCATTCCATTCAAACGTCTAAATGTTGTCTCTGATTATCAAGTAAAATTAATGCCGTTATCAAATAAACTATATATATTCCGCAAACATCTCAAGAGCCATTAAACAGCATTATCATGACTAAGGCAAGGCAAAGATAAATTACATGTATTTACCTTTGGCTATGGTTATGAAAAGCACAGTAGATGTACTCTGCATTTGATTGGATAGTTAGTTATGATATGATCTTGTTTCACACGTAATTTTATGCGCCACTCATCACACTTGCGCTTTTCCGACTTGCTATAATGTACCTGTACAAAAATAGTCAATAAAGCTCTACTCTACTCTACTCTACTCTACTCATGAACAACGCAATTTAGCTATTTTGCGTTCGTATTGAACCGCAAATGACGAGCAGAGGGGAATAACGATGATAGTCCGTCAATGATGAATTCGAGGAGACTCAAAATTACACTCAAAGTCTATAGAGTTATTTTTTACAAATTATATATATTTAGATATTTAGTGTTTTGTGAACCGACTAGGGTTGATTATTATGTCACCAAACAATCAATCATACATGCTATTATTGTCCGAGACTTCGCAAAACGCCAGTAATTTCTAAGAAGATGAGACTCCAGTAACTTTCAGCATTATTTACTCTTATTCCAGTAACTAGATAACGTGAAACATATTGCTTGTAGTTTTTATTCACCATAAAAGCTGAAAACAAGAAAATTGACATAATACAAAAATAAATTTTTATTCGTCTATGTTGGGGTTTGTAACCTTCTGCAACATGCACTAAAACGGAGTTTTATCCACAATACCGAAACAGAACTATTGCACTCGACGCGCGTTTCGCTAACCATGTTTGCATCATCAGGAGATGATTAAAACTGTGACTTAATATAAAAGTAGCTTTGTATCAATTTTAAAAGTTCAAAAGGAATACACGTAAGGAATTATTAAAGTAACAAATTTACAGTTGCAAACTCACACACGACTTAAAAAGAAAAGAAATCCAACCTAACCTTCTATAGGAAACCTATTCTTTTTCATGCCAATCCCATATTTATAAATTAAAAGATAAAAACTCATTTATACTGTAGAAAGCACTACATTTTTAAAGTTTGGAAAAGATTGCATTTGGAACTTTATTAAAAAACCTTGGGCAGTAGTAATTGGTAGCCATTCTAGATCTAATCAGACTTCAGATATTTCATATCAGACGTACGCCTTTTTATATTTTCATCAATTAAATTTTTTACATTTAAGTAATCAGTGTCTTTGCATAAAATAATTGTGTCATCTGCATAGAGAATTAGATCTGCATTAGGAACTGCTTTATTTATATCATTAACATATACCTTGGAAAAGCAGAGGAGCCAGGAGGGTACCCTGGGGCACCCCATACCTTAGACTCCTAGGACTGGACAATTCCCCGTTTCTATAGGTCTGCTGACATCTATCAGTCAAGTAACTTTCAATCAATCTAATGCTAGAGTCTCCCACATTATAGTGTGCAAGTTTCTGTAATAGTATTTCAAGGGAAACACAATCGGAAGCTTTTGACAGGTCACAGAACATTCCCTCCATGTACTGGCCATTTTCATAAGCCTCCGATATGAGTTCCATCAAGTCAAGAATTGCCAGGGTTGTGGATTTTCCCGACCTAAATCCAACAGATTAGATATAAAGAGATTATTACTCTCAAAGTAATTATACCGTTGATCCCGAAGAACAAACTCAAAGATTTTTGAAACGACAGGGGTAAGTGTGATGTGTCTAAAATTACCGGGATCGCCGGGTTTCCTTTTTTTTTTAAATTGGAATTACTTTACTTATTTTAAAACAGGTTGGGTAAATACCCTCTTTTATAGCTTCATTTATAAGTTTTGTTAAATGTGAAATTATGGTGTTTTTGTTATATTTAATTAGTTCCATATTCATATCAGATATCGTTACTTGATTTGTTTTTAATTTGGTCAATAGCCTTCCTGATCTTTACACAACTGACCTCTGAAAAATGAAAGCAGCCCAAATGGTTTGGACTAATTGTTTGAAACTCTCTCATATATTTTTCATTATCAACAGCTTGGTCATTCAGGTATGGCAGCTCATTGATCAGTGTATCTGCAATATTGACAAAGAAATTGTTAAAATCATCAGCCGTTAGTAATGAATCATTTGTTTTTGAGTTTGTAGTTTTGTGTTGAGATTTTATAATGTTCCAAGATGCTCTGGTCAAATTTCCGGAGCTGATAATATAATTACTGTATGCTTTACACTTGGTCGAAATTATTTCTTGTGTGTATTTGTTTCTAAAAGATTTAATGTGTTCATTTAGATCTGGAGATGGTCTGAGCTCATAAAGTTCTGTGAGTAACCTTAGGATCTCCCTCATTTGGCTAATAGTTTGATCAAACCAAGTTAGGGATTGTTTTTGTTCTTCTTATGGCAAGTTTTTCTAGGAAAAGCATAATTCATCGTATTTACTAAAGATTGCATAAATATGTCAAATTTCCGATCCATGGGCAAGTCAAAGTCCACAAAGTCATAGGTCTCCAACTCCCTAAACATCATACATTTGCCCTTATGTGTTACGGGTCTTAAGGTTACCAGCTCCGGTCCTGGCGCCATCTGGTCAAAGCTTATATAGTTACTGCATGATGGTCGGAGAGAAAAGGATTAAAAGTTTGAGTCGTTAAGTTAAGCTGACCCACAAAGTTTACGAAGATGTTATCAAGTGTGTTTAGACTTGTTGTCTTTTCAAATACCTGGTGGTGAAAGCCACAACTGTTAATAAGATTAAGCAGATCATTTTTTCGTTTGTCATTTAAGTTAAAATATACGTTAAAGTAACCATCAATTATTGCAAAAGATTTTAAATTTGTAATTTTGATTAGTAACTGGTCCATGATATCTAAAAAAGTTTGAAAATCACCTAATGGTAGTCTATAAATGGTTACAATTATGCGGTCAAGGGTCTTTGTTTCAATTGCTGATATTTCACAGCATTTTTCAAGAGACAAGCTAGTAATATCTTTCCGTTTAAACCAGCTAATACCATCTGGTCTACTTAGTATTACAGTTCCACCCCCCAAGTTTGAGTTTTTATTATTTTTAGCATTTCTACAGTAGTATGAGCTCACAATAAAATTGTCAATGTAAAAGTTCTACCTCATTGGTTATTAAAAAATGTTCGCTAAAACACAATATATCATAAGAATGAATCCTCCACAACAATATAGAACATATTTACATCACAATATATCATATTTTGTATTTAAATCATTTAATAAAGCATCAAGTTCAATTTTCTTGTACCTGATAAAACATATGTTCAAATGGAGGACATTCAGGATTCTGATCCTTCCACAACCCCGATTCTGAACTTGAAGATTTAGTTCAGTACTGTTTCTTGATTCTGGGCAATCAGAAAATTTCCATTCTGCTTCCTTGGTGTACGATAAGGTCTGATAATGGTATACTTAGGCCAGATTGTCGCATCAAAGGCCCTTTTCATTTCGGAGATGGGAACTTGGATCTTAAAAGCTGCTTTATCCTGAGATTTGAGTAGCTAATTTTTCAACTTGGATAATTGGTATGTGTATTGGCTTTCAAGTGCTTTTTTATTTGTTCTTCAGTTGTTTCAGGGCTTAATCTTGATACAAAAATGTGCCTTCTAGTTTCCACTGCCTTAATTTCTAGTTTACTTGTGTTGGATCCAAAGATTATTTCCGTATTTCTCGTGTTGCTTGGGACTCCATTTGGCTTTGGAGGTATCACTTCTTGGCCTTTATTGTTTGTTTTATCCTTTTCATCGTATGTAAGTTATGTAACGGTACTTTTTGTATGCTGGTTAGATTGTGTATTGGAAGCTATCTCTCTCAGGAAGCCCTGAAAGACCTGTAAGATATTCTCCATCGAGTTTTCCATCTTGTTCTCCATAGTACTCATTGATTTCTTTATACCTTCTGTATCATTTTTCAACTGTGAAATTTACTTTACATCTGCTGATTTTGTCAGATCCTCACATGATGTACCGGGTGTTTCACTATAGATGGACCCCCCCTTTAACTTTCTCATCTGACATTTTAGAAAAAAACGTTCAATACAAAAAATAAAGGGGATGGAGTGAAGTTTTTTATGGCATAGCACTGTTGTATACAGGGTGTCCCATAAATGCGGGATTAAAAAAAAGGTAAATTTTTTTAAATGGAACACCCTATATATTATTGCTTATTTGGATTTTGTGGAGAATTCTAGACATATTTCATAAATAATGTCCTATACCTATCTGTTACTGTTTTTGAAATATTGACAGTTGAAAATCGACCATTCACCAAGTTTGACAGCCTGTAAAATCTAAACGGCTAAAGATAGAGCAAAATGGTAACTTTCCTATCTTGGTTTTTCATAAGCTATCGTTTGACACTAATTTTAGATTTAACCAGAGGTTAAATTTAACCGGAATTTCTTAACCTCTGGTTAAATAAAAAATTAGTGTCAAACGATAGCTTATGAAAAACCAAGATCGGAAAGTGCAAACCATTTTGCTCTATCTTTAGCCGTTTAGATTTTACAGGCTGTCAAACTTGGTAAATGGTCGATTTTCAACTGTCAATATTTCAAAAACAGTAACAGATGGGTATAGGACATTATTTATGAAATATGTCTAGAATTCTCCGCAAAATCCAAATATGCAATAATATATAGGGTGTTCCATTTAAAAAAATTTAACTTTATTTAATCCCGCATTTATGCGACACCTTGTATACAACAGTGCTATGCCATAAAAAACTTCACTTCATCCCCTTTATTTTTTGTATTGAACGTTTTTTTCTAAAACGTCAATTGAGAAAGTTAAAGGGGGGTTCCATTTATAGTGAAACACCCGGTACATAGGAATTTCAATTTTCTGTTTTTCCTGAGTTCCATGACCTTGTTTTCAGAGGATGTTAAGTCTGCACAGTCAACACATATTTTTTCAGAACATGTAACACAGATAAGCAGTTGGGTATCTTTTTCACTAGTTTTGCATGTGGATGGACATTTCTATTTGGACTTGGTTTTCTAAGTTCTTGAGCAAAATAAGATCTGTTTGGCAACTTATGCAGTTTGTAGGTTAGAATTTTTAAAGTTTTAAAAATTCCCACAATTTGTAGATTTTCACAGGAGACTTCAATGCATCGGTAGCAACATAGGTTTAGGAACTGATTTTAAAGAACTTTACTGTATAAAAGTTCTTTTTTGGTAAGAAATTGAAAATTTTTGTCACTGCAAAATTAGCACGTTATTCGCGATTTTCTAGGTTAGGTTATAAAACCGAGGCAGTTAATTCTCCAGGCAAGCCTCCAACTCAAGTGAGGGTTTTACGACCGGGGTCAGAAGCCATTACAAGATTTCACGACCCGGTTCCACTACCTTTGGCTCACGTTCACCTTTTTGGGCGGAGGATTCTCACTCTCGAGCGGGTGACTTTCGCCTCAACTGCTGAGCTTGCAGCCTTTCCAGTAGCAGAGCTTCGGATCTAATGGGGTATCGTTCCGATTATTTTATTTTTATTAGCATTGTTAATGGAGGTTTAAAATAGCTTTCATAATTTTATTAAATATTTCGTTTTTCGGGCTATTGATATAATCGTTAGAATAATTTTTTAATATAAATCTAGCATTGTTGGCCCAGCTCTAAGGTAGCTTTTATTAATTTTATTAATTCGTTTATTTTCTGGCCGATTCATGTAATTATTGTGGCTTTGCTATTAATTGATAATATTATTATTACCTACTGCATTTCTAATTATTGTTGCAGCTACTAGTTCATGCATTTCGATTTACCTATATGTATTAATCTTAAGTAAACCAAAGTGATCACTTCGGATAGTAGTGCTAGAGTATTTAGGTGTAAGACATACAGTACCGAGTTAACAACAGAATTGGTCTCAGTACAATCATCATATTGTACCATCATTATTAATTACCTAATGGTTTTTTTGTGGTCATTCCTTTGCTTGAATGAACCTTAAATTAAGATTGTGTTTTCTTGTTTAATAAAACGTGCCTAATAACCCCGTACTACACCAGCGGAGCTTTTCCAGTTTAGAACTGGTAGAACTGGAGGCGCTCACGAACTCCACTCCTTGAGCAGGGTATTGCAAACACGACTCTCCGGTGTTAGGCTTGTTTTAATTAAAATCTTTACTTTTTTAACTTTAATAAGAAAATGGTGTTGCATGTTCTTACACAACTTCTTAAGATAACGTTCCCATTTCAGAAAATTATTTATTTGCACATTCGTCTCTGTTTTTGATTTACCAAAGCAAAGTCTTTGTTACATTCCAAATAGGAATGGCCAAGTGCAGGAAAGGTATTGTGATATAATTTAATCTTTTTTGGTAGTTACATGGTGAAAATAATAAACCACTGTGCAATTATTTTTGTTTTGGCCTGAGCACGAATCGCAAAATATTTCCAGTTGTATAACTTTTTAATTCAAATGGCTGTAGATCATGTAGTGGAGTAGAGAGCATAAGTCCGAACTTTCTTTTTTTCCTACGGTTTCCGCGTATGTATAAAAGATTGCATCATTAGTGGACAAGGTATGAACTAGAAATCTATAAACTTATAACTGTTGCTTGACACGTTCGGAATAGGTAAGTAAGTTCTTGGCGTAGTCAATGCAGATTGCTTCCAATTTTTCTCTTTCCCTGGCGTCTCTCTTTGCAGTTGTCTCCCCTATGTAATTTTGATTTTTTCAAATCAAGAAGTTTATCTATTTCTACTTTTTTTTATCTGTTCAGCTTCACTTTTTTTTTTATATCACCTACATTTCAAAACTGTTATTGCATGTTTTGTACCTTGATGTTTATTTCATCGCAAAATGAGCGCGTGTCAGAACGTGGGTAACCAAAACTGATGTTAAACTTTTCGTTAAAAATTGTCCTGTATGAACCATAAGATATTTAAGCTTCACTATGTTTTTCCTTAAACATTCTGTATATTTTTGAGACATTAAGATTTTCGGGCAAATAAGTTTTCGTCGTTCTATATAAACTGTAATGGCTGCTACAACTTTTGAATGAAGAAATATGTCGTATTACCAAATCCACTGATTCCTTTGATGAGGCAAGTTTTCTGTTTTCGTGTTTACTTTTGCCATCTGTAGGTGAACAACCTGTTGATTTTAGGAAATTTTATATTGTCTGGATTCTTCGACCGGTGCGCGGTGACTCCATATATATAAGAATGCCTTATAGCATACCTACACGTCCCTACTGAGTGATACCGTCTCTATCTACAGCTCGGACCCGATATTTGTACGATGATTGGTTAAAATGATTGACTTCATTTTCTCGTTTACGAGGTCGACGTCTCTGAATGGATATTGATGATACTAGGCCAGCTAAGTGCGAATTTTGCTCGTTATAAGATTGCGTTGAATTAAAAGCAGGTAAAATATCAAGCTGATTTTGTTCACTAACCCAAACATTTCAATTTATTGCGTTTACAATCATTTCTACTCACATTACTCTGCAATCGCGGTTTTTTTTGCAAGCCTTCCTTGTGATCTCAGCTGTCTTACTTTAACCTCACATTCACGAAATTTAATGATATGAATGAATTTAGTAGATAAAATTACCATATATGCCTGCCGATACATCAGGACTCTCACGTCGTGCGTTATTTCGCAATAGACCTTATTTCTAACCGTTGACATTCTGGACTATCAGTGTTATTTGCACGCATGAATAAGCCATATTAAAATATGCATCAAGGAGCACAATTTCTCCTTATTTTTCGGAAAATGTGGACCTTCATCATTTTTCCCCTTGCTCTTCAAATGCTTTTCGAACTTAGAATATTTCGACACTCATTTTTAAAGAGAAGCATTTTTTAAGCACGCTGTATCTGGAGAGTAAGCTGGTGAATATGTAAAAGTTACAAAATATTTGATACGGCAAACGGTAACGAAAGTAGAACAGGAGTTTAGCTTGGCGAATTTTGGTAATGGCCCGTCCACAATTCAAACCCAGAATAAGATAACCATCTTATATCATCCGCGCCAAATACGCCTATCTATTGCTGAGAAGCGTCGATCGTTGAACGGGCCGGGGTTTCATGTCTAGTATGTTCTAACATTCGTGTTAGCGAAATTGCATAATGGACAAATGACAAATATTATTCTGTTTTGTGCGGATGAAGTTTCAATTCCGGGGTGTGGTCCACAAGCATCCCCATTTTTTTATAACTAACATTGGTAACCCAATTTTTGACAAATCTTCTTTAATTTTATGCGCGTTACGTGGGCAAGTGATTTTTATGTCAATAGAATGACTGATAGAATAAAAGCGTGATTTTCAAATGTCTTTACATTCAAAGGACCCACACATCTTCTGGGATTTTCGTGCCTGGTAAAATTTAATGAAATTTCCGTATGCCCTTGAGGTCTTGATTAATAGTTTCCATGGGCACAAATGAATCCTATAACTAACTAGTTTTGAGATAAAGGGTCTTTAAATAGTTGAATTGAATCAAGTGCTAATCGGACTATTTTTTTTGGGGTTTGGACGAAAATAATTAGGATCAAACATCAATAAATAAATGCTTAAAGAAAAAAACGGCATATCTAAACAATTTGTATACAAAGTGTATCGCACGTTTATATTTAATTTTTTTTTGTCCCAATCATTTTCGGATTACTTATAAAAAGATTTTATATAATACTTTTGAAATATTTTACATTTTATTTATAAAAAATTTCTATATATAGAAAGATCATTGTAGTTTTTAGCTCTATTCAACTTTCCCAAATATAGGTTGTCTGGTTAAGTTTCCTTTATATGGAAAACTTTAGTACATATTTGGCATTTCACAAACAAATTTTTTTAATGATACAACGTTTTTCTTAATCGCATGCTGTCAGGCTACCCATTATTATTTAACTCCAGTATTTGCTTTCTCGGTTATGCTAGCAACAAAGTTAAAATATTGACAGTTTGTGATATTTTAAGTATTAATTCTTTATCATTTGTCTGAATTATAATTAATAAGTTTTAATTGTTTTGTTTTTGTAATACCTTTAATTGAAAATGAGCAGCTTAGAAACACTGCGGTTAAAAGAAGGCACTACCTGCAACTTTTAGAGGAGGATCGGCATGAAAACTCTCAATTGCCAGCAAAGTATATTAAAGGAGTTTCCAGTTTATGCTGAAGATCCGATTTAAGGTACTTTTTAAGCTGTATTATTTGTGATCAATACACTTTGAATCGTATTTCTTTAAAAGTAAGGGTTTAAGCATTTATAAGGAAAGACATTTTTCTGATGGTTCTAGAATATGTCCACGTTATTTAAGTATTGATAATATGCTGGTACTTCCCTTGCAAAATGCCTTCAGGATTATTAGAAGGCCCTATATACACCTAAAGGCTTTGAGCTAAATGTTTCATTTGTAAATGAAAACTTAGGATATTATCATATGCAACGCAAACAATTCGTTAGAGAACATGTGACCTCTTTTACTAATCAACTATATAATCTGGAATCCCAGCTGCCAAGAGTTATTGCCTTTATTGACGGAACTTATTTAAAAATTCAGTTCAGTTTAAACTTTCAGGTCCTTACAAAAAATAATTTTCGATGCGGAACTCTTGAAGCTGACTTTAATAATTGTTGTCCCGGATGCTTACATAATAGTTGCGCATGGGCCATAATTTTCGAATTATCGTGAAAGTGATGCAAGAATGCTAATATATGAATATCGCAATAACTTTGGGCAACTTTGAAATTATTTTCAAGAGGGAGACATATTTGTACTAGATCGTGGTTACAGATCTTACGGGACATTGGCACTCAAGTTGAAATGCCTGTTATCTTGGCCGAAGATCCCAACTAATAACCGCTGAAGCAAATCATTCTCGGCTCATAACAAAATGTCGGTGTATTGTTGAATCCAGAAATGGACATCTAAAATCCATGTTCGATCAAGTTCCTAATATCATTATTATACCTATTCGATATTACATCAGAATATCATGTGCTTTGATAAAGAAGTGTTGAAAGGGAAGGATTACTTCGGAGGCATGAAATATGGGAATCTCTAAATGAAGATCAACTCGATTTTCCAATATATCCTATGGAAGAAGTTCAATATCTATCTTTCAAACTTTTTCAGTTGCGTCTAGCCCCATCATATATTCACGACAATAACCAATAGGAATAAGAATGAAATATCAACACAGGAATTCTGCAAAGTATCAGATTTTCATTAATTACGATACAGAAAATAATTTAATATTGGGATATTACTGTTCATGCTATTGTAGTATGGTTTTTAAGCTACCCTTGCCATCAACCAGTTATTAATTTTCCAAGTGATGATATTTTTAGAAATATTAGGTATAGCAGCAGATGTTAATAATTTTACAGATTTTGTCCACTAACAGTGATTTTACTGATTGGAGCATGTCTTTAAGCACCTAGCTATAATTGCTGATATAGAATTTTCACTTATACACCACTTTGTTTTTTTAATACTGGTATGACTAAGTAGTTCTTACACTCCGGCCTGTGTTATAGTTTTTATTGCGATTTCGTTTTATATCTGCTTTTTACACATTTCTAGATTTAGTGGTCGGCCTCATTGGACATATGACTGTGCCAATTAGTGTTTAGTGTCATCTCTTTTATCTGGGGAACCTCCTAGAAGCTTTTTTTCGGAATTCTGAGTAGTTATTCTTGAGACTTTTTCAGGTCAAAATAGCCTTTTAGTTCTTAGTGTGTAGAGAACTACAGCTTTTATGTTTTTACCTGTGTACATAATATTTTTTTTTCTCCGATTGACAGCAAATATTAATTTTGCAGACACATATCAATCAGCAACGTATTACTTTTCCTGTCCAGGCAGCAAAGTAAGTACTTTGCTGCCTAGGCAGCAAAGTGATTAGTCTCCATGGGAATAAAACGTTTGAAATAACTTGTCAAACTATAATTATTATGGACATATACATTTCCATAGCAACCTACATTTCCATAGCAACCAACCGTTCCAACAATTGCGATTTCTATCAAATTTTGTCTTTATTTATCACTACAAGAAAAATAAAAAGATTGTGGGAATTGTAATAATTTGCAAATATACAATATACATATATCATTATAAACAATCGGAGAAAAAAATTATATGTTCAACTCGGCAGCAAAGTAGATTGACTGCCTTAGCTGAATTCCTAGCCTCGCTCGGCTATGAACTATCAGCCGCGGCAGTCAATCTACTACTTTGCTGCCTAGTAAAACAAATAACTATTGCCTCCGATTGACAGCAAATATAAATTTTGCAGACACATATCAATCAGCAAAGTTTTAATTTTCCTGCCTAGGCAGCAAAGTGATTAGCCTCCATGGGAATAAAACATTTGACATAAGTTGTCAAACATTAGGTTTGTTCTAGCATGAAATTTCGGACGGTTTGAAGCCAGTTTAGTGGATTTACCAACTGCGCATGTGCGGTCCGAGACTTGTACGCGGTTCAGTACCTCCAATCGCAGTGAGGACCTAACACAACCTACCAAAAGGAGTAGTGAGTACCAAACACATTCACCTTGATTTCATTGGCATATTATTATGCCATAGCACTATTAATCGAGTTTGCCGTTTGCCCATGTAATGTCAAAAATCAATACAAAATTCAACACAAAACACTGTAACAAATCATTTTCTATATTGTCACGAGTAGCTTAGGGGTGGCGCGTTTTCTTTAAAGAATAACTTCTCAGAGAAGAGCCGCGTCGTGATTAGTACAATGACGGGATCTCGATGCTTCCTTTAATCTACCACTGGATGTTCTACTCGTGAGGACACGCCTTGTTTAGCGTGCCGGGGGGTAACTGAGTTAGACCGGGACCGCGTTACGTGGGGTAAGAAGAGATGATAAAATAAGCATGTTTAGTTTATAACAATAACAATGTATTAACGATAAAACTTTAACAATAATTATTGGTCAGAAAAAAATGAGATTCTATTATGCCCGATTACTACGGTGCGCATGTTTTCTCCATTTGAGGTACTGTTTATAGGTCTTCGTTTACTGTCTTATAATTTATAGTTTTTCTTAAGAGTTGGGTTTTATTTAAGAGCACTAAGAGATTTCACTAAACTTTTTAACTGACTATTTAGACACTTGTCTTTCTCAACACTCTGACAAACTTCTTGTCAGGACTTTACTATGGAGGTTGTGTAACCCCTGGTCCTAGCAGTCGTCAAGTGACTAACCGGTACCAGGTTTGGAAGGAAAGGACTAGAACCTAAAGCAGTCGTATGGCTAACTTTAGGAGCGGATAGAACCCAGAAGGCAGTCGTCAAGTTACTAACCTTGGGAGCTGGAGGTGAGACCAAAGTCTGAAGAACTTATGGTTCGTTAGCGTATTTATATTAAAAAAAGTGATGATCATGGCATGCTTAAGGTTGAAAGTCGCTCCCGTTGATTGCTCGCGTTGTTTATAGTTTGCCTTTAATGTTTATGAAACAATCTCAAAGTTCAAGTTCAAACTTGCGACAGGGTGATATTTGTTTAGTAGCTTATGCATTACAATATAACCAAACCACTGTCTTTAATGCATAAAAAATTACCAAACATATACAATCAAAACCAAACAAGTCAACCGGCTGGATGGATTCGCGTGGTTACATGGAAACAATAAACAATTAGTAACTTCTGCGCATGTCGAATTCCTCTGGACTGTTTTGATGGTTTTCAACTAGTTTGCAAACTTGACTTTGTTGTTGCTCGAACATCGGACTGGTAGTCTGAATTCCGGTTTTGTTTTGCTAGAACGCGTATATTACTATGCGCAAACTCCGGATGGTTTTGTACCGCTTGAAATCGCTGCTAGAACAAACCTATAATTATTATGGACATATACCTTTCCATAGCAACCAACCATTCCAACAATTGCGATTTCTATAAAATTTTGTTTTAAATTATCACTACAGGAAAAATAAAAAGATTGTGGGTATTGTAATAATTTGCAAATATAGGTACAATATCCATATATATTGCAATAATTTGCAAACAATCGCAAATGTTTTGCACGCTTGGTGGATACGCACCTTAAGATGTGCGGGGTCATAAGTTATTAATCATGAAATGCCACAATATTTCGCAAGAATATCTCATGAAAGAAATAATTAATCTTCTTAATCATAAAAATACAAAATAGATTTTTTTTTATATTTACAATCCCAAACTTATGTGAGTACCGTGGAATAAATCTCTGATTTTCAAATTAAATGTTTTTACACTCAAATTTCTTACCAACCTTGAAAAGTTTTTTTTTCTCGAGAATCTTTCATAAAAGTTATTAATTTTTTTAATGATCAAATTGCAAAAGAGAAAAAGAACACGTTTCAATTTTGCCTTCGTATTGAAACCATTACGACACGCAAACATGTTGCGTACTGACAGCATTTCATCACCCTTTTTTTTTCATAACTAACGTTGATAACACGATTTTTGTTGTATTTCATCTTATACGCGATACGTGAGTACGTGGTTTTTAAGTAATGAAAATGATGGATAGAACAAAAGCGTGACTTTCAAATGTTTTTAATTTGTTACCAACCTTAAAATGTTAAATCTTTTGCCAGAATATTTCATAAAATAAATATTATTTTTTTAAATGCAAAATAGGAAAATACTATTTTTCCATTTTGCGTTCGTATTAAAACTATTACGACAGGCAAATATCTTTCGTACTGAGAGCATTCAAAGTTTACAGAATTAAAAATATAAGTTGGTGCACTAAGCGCCAATTCAATGAAATCGTCATATCAAAGGCGAGCCGAGGACGTACAGAAATGTAGGGGGTATTGAGGCAATAAGAGCCGAGTTTGACGCGATTTACTTCGGTCAAAGCGCTATTTGGCAACATATAGTAAAATTTCCCGCTTAGTAAGTAATAAATGGGGGAATTTAAATAATGAAATATGTTTTTATTAAAATTTTGAAAAATATATTTTGTGGTCACAAAAAAAGATAAAAAGGTAAAGGCCTTATTCAGCATATTTTATAGAAATTACGGTAAATACGATTGCATATTTAAATAAAATTTGTAAAATATATTATTTTTTACTTCAAGAATGAAACTTAATACCCCGTGCAAAATTCTTTATTTTAATTTATTTTGGGGATGAACTACATCATAGTTTTGCAAAACTTTACAAATTATTTTGGAAAAAGTCTTGCAAAACTAATTGTCTACATTTTAGCAATTTCTATATTTCGTTAATTTTACCACAATAACTAATTAGCACAAAATTTAAAGTAATAGACTTTTAGATAAACCTATCTTTGCACCCATCTTACATTATTTTGCAAATGCACAAAATCTGATTAAAAGTTACCTTTTTTAGTTGGTAACACGGTTGATGGAACAGCATATGAATGTATACAGCTCCTAGAAGAATTTGCAAAACTGTTTTCATTAAAATGCAAACCACACATTCTAATACGGCTATGACATTACATTGGTGTATCATTCGCATATTTGTGGGATCCTATAAATTCTAAGGCACTTTTCCAGGCTCGACACCTGCAAGTTTTTTTTATTACATACCTACGCTATTGTACTCACTATAAATCGATATTAATATTGAACATTGATGGGAAGTAGGACAAATTTAACTTGTAAGATTTGACCCAAACATACAAGTGAAGTTAAATAAAAGCTTATAATAAACTAATACATACCTACCCTTTTGGGCACCTAAAGAGCGATATATTGTCTGCCATTCGTCTTTCACAATCAACTACTGAACAAATATTTCGATTTTCGTCTAGACATTTTACTCAGAAATCCACCAAAAACAAACCGCTATTTTTGAAATCTCACCCTATACGCCGGACCGTAAACAAATTTAAAATAAACTTAAATTACCTAGCTCTCCACTATAGACTGGCACCAGTCTACCGGGCAGGTGGGGAGGGGCGGAGTGGAATTTGACGATGGCGCGGAGTGAATCAACTTATATTTGTAATTCTGTTTGGAGCATTTAGTCACTCACTTTTTTTTTAAATAATCGTTGATAACACAATTTTTGCTGTGCCGTGAATACCTTTAATGTTATACGTGATAAGTGAGTGATTTTTATGTCAAGAAAATGGCGAATAGAATAAATAGTGGTTTTCAAATGTTTTTTACATTCAAATGGCTTGTAAGTCAAGGTGTGTATTGTATATAGTCATAATCTAAATGTTTACTACACTTATGCGTCTTGAATCTCACAAGATAAATAAATAAAGTTTGAGGTCCCCTTTTAGGAACACACTATAAGCTGCAGCAAAACGTTCAATTAAAACATGCTTCCTTTAGTTTCACCATTTTATAAGTCTTTTATTATAAAATGGTTTCACGAATAACATGCCTATTAAAAAATGTGCAAAATCTGGTGTGCTAGATACCTCAACCCATATAAGAACTTTTAGGTCTATTTTTTGGCACACCTTCTATCTATAGTCATACGGAAAATCTGAAAGCTTCTTATTTTGGATTAGAGTTTAGCAGCTGGCAGTACCCTTGTACCCTTGCCTCTTAATTTAGATCAGAAAAACCTTTACCAGCGACTGAGACTTATTACCGCAGACAGGAGCAGATTACAACAATTAGTCAAGATCTGGAGGAAGTTCGAACTTGGAGCGACAGAAATTTGGTCCAGTTCAGTGCAGCAACTCCCTTTATTGTGTGTGCCACTGCCATAAAAAATTAAATCTGTAGAAATCGAGGATTTCATGTAGGTATCCAGTGCAATGACCTTTAGCTCTATAGAGAGTTTATATCTATCAAAAATTGAAAATAAATAGAAAATCATGCCAATTTGAGCAGGTAGTCTCCCTGGATCATAAATCAAACGGATTTTTTTTTGTATTCAAATCGACCCAATTTGGTACTAGAACTTCACCTTATTACAATATTTAAAATCGCGGCCCGGTGTAATTCTCGTATATAAGTATTAATAAGTCTGATTTTTTTGGGAAGCCTGCATTCTATAGAATATAATCGTTGGACCAAATAATTTTTTTTAAGTAAACATCCAAGAAAACTTCGAATGCCGGAAATACATTTCGGACTGATTGTCTGACCCATAAAATAGGTGCGGATCGGCCGAAACTGAGCTGACCGATGAGAATTCTTGCTGACCTATGCGTAGGGTTGTAATTAGGTTAGTTCTAAATGAAACTTCGCATTTTTTCCTAAATATTTCTATCCTATCCCCAATTTCAATTTATCAAAGGTTGACACGTAAGAATCCTTGCTGATCCGAGCATGGGATGAACATTAAGGTCGTTCTATATTAAATTTACGATTTCGCTTTTAAATGTTTCCTCAATTTCCAATTAAAAATTAAGGTAAAAACTCTGCGAACTCATATCAAATCCTTAAAGTCTATGACATTTATGAAACTATTTGGATTTATTTATACTATTCCATGCCCTTTGGCTAATTTGAGTTATTTTATCAACGGTTGGGCTCAAAGCATATTAAAATTAGGTAGTTAATTCATAAGCTTCTGAGAATCACGTTACGGAAAAGACGACACTGCATATACTTTATAATATAATGTTATCCTAATAGAAGATCAGCTGATTAGCATAGAATAAGACTATACAAGAAAACGCACAAAATAAATAGCTTTCTTTCGGTTCTGGCAGTTACAAAGCTAGGGCTGTAGTTGTTGATTATAGTAGAAAAAAGTTCCCTTGTCTTTTTAACTGCATTTTTAATTTAAACTAAAATTATCATATTTGGATTGAGCATGTGTTCTTCTAACCGCTTAATACAGTATAAGCAGGTACTTATAACTCCACAATATGGTTTTGTACTTGGTAAATCCACAACAATATATCTTCTAATTTATCAACATAGTCTGCAAGGTGCATTGGAGGATCGAGGTCAGGTGGTTGATCTCTCCAAGTCACTTGACAGAATGGATCACAATATTCTTATTAAAATGTTTGAGGTGCTGGGTATCCAGGGGATTATCTTAAGGTGGATGTCAAGCTACCTGACCGATCGGAAACAGCAATTAAAAGTTAAGAACTTTATAGGTGAGGGTATATCTGTATGTAAAGTGAGGTTACCCTTTTAAAAGGTATGTTATAGCCTTGTGTTTCTATATTAGATAGTTAAAATTATTTATAATTTAACTAGAGGGTTTTTTCTCGAAATGATGCTGACCGCATGGTGTGACGTGCAGCTTCACAGCCCTAAAAAGCCTTAATTGGGGTCAACCAAGCTCCACGTGTGGATTGGGAAATAACCACTAACCACTGCTACGCTCTTTCAATAGGTCATATTATTGCTTACCGTATTTTTGTTTATCGAACTTATCGTTAAATGAGTTTAAGTCGATTATTGCCATGTATCGTATCTATTCTTACCGTAATTTGGTTTAGTAATATTTACTTTCTCCATTATCGAATGGTTTGCCAATATTATAGTAATTACCTGATTTATTCTTGTATTTCGTATACTCACTTAAATGCTACACACTTATTTCAATTTGTTGTCAGCCAATTGACAGCAAATCATATTATATAATGCAACACGTTTTTCCGATTAAAGTTAGCAAGCAAGTAAAGATTTTAATTAAAAACAAGCCTAACCCCGGAGAGTGTGTTTGCAATGCCCGGCTCCGGGAGTGGAGTCGTACAGCGCCACCAGTTCTTCCCAACTAAACTGGAAAAGCTCCGCTGGTGTTGTACGGGGTTGTTAGGCACGCTTATCGAACAAAAAACTCAACCTTAACTTAACAAGAAAACACAATCTTTATTTACGGATCAACTTATTAGCTTCTAGGATTTTTTTCCAACAGCAACAATCCTACAGTGAAATTCTTGGCAATTTAAACGCAAAGGAATGTTAAAATGACTATTAAAGTAATTAATAACAGTGGTACAATATGAAGATTGTACGGGGACCAATTTTGATGTTAACTTGGTACTGTATGCCTTATATCTAAACGCTCTAAACACAACAATCCGAAGTGATTACTTTGGTTTACTTAACCCTCGGTTAGTCGCGCAAGGATTGTATACGCGTATAGTCGCGTGGGTGACATGTGTCACCCACGCAATTTAGATCACTTTAATAAGAAAAAAAATTATAAATAAAATTAATGGTCATATTTTTGGATTATTGGGGGTGTTTACTATTTTTATAAGACAAAGAATATTTGCTAATATTTGTAACATATTTTCGTCTTCAGTAATACGGTCGTCCTGTTCCTCATCGCTTAGCTCTTTATACTGCTTTAACCAAATATCTGGATCACTACTTGTTACAGCCATTTGTCGTTTAGGTGGACGGTTCATTATCTATCTGCGAAATACACTGTAATATGTACATACAAATAGAACATGTGCATAGAAAGAAATGCATACATACATATAAATACATGTACAAAAAAAAATTAAAAAAAAAAAAAACAAAAAATACACACAAATACATATGTACATACAAATACAAATGTAATATGTACATACAATGTACAAATACAGTGTAATATGTACATATAAAAGATAAGTTGTTTTGAAGAACTAGGTAATTGCAAATTTATATTTATCCTATTTGGGATATAATATTAGTAAGAAATATTATGATACATCACAAAACCTTGTACAAAACCTTGTAAAAAATTGATGACGTCTATTGCCGCAATAAATACTTTAACATAATACAAAATATCTTAAGAAACCTATAAACACACCTTTTCAAAATGACTAACACGTTTAGTCGCGCGGGGGACAAATGTCACCCAGTCGAATATTTCAGGCAAAATACGGAAAACAACTAACTTCTCAATAAACCCGCCTAGGATACCATTTTTCGAATGCTCAGCAGCTACTAAAATCCATGGACGCCAGAACGTTCCTGTTAAAAAACTGTGTTGTGAAGAGTGGGAGTGGGTGACATATGTCACCCGCGCGACTAACCAAGGGTTAAGCTTACTACATATATCTATGCGTGCGCTAGTAGCTGCACCAATTATAAATGAAGCAATAATAATATGTAGTGAAAAACGGCCACAATAATTAAATCAATTGACACGATAAATGAATAAAAAAGACTAAAATTATTGAAAACTATCTTAAAGCTTGGCTGTCAATGCTTGATTTATATTTAAATATTAGAAACAATTATTAATC
Organism: Pissodes strobi; assembly: GCA_016904865.1. Classification (NCBI taxonomy): domain Eukaryota; kingdom Metazoa; phylum Arthropoda; class Insecta; order Coleoptera; family Curculionidae; genus Pissodes; species Pissodes strobi. The sequence continues at coordinate 5,278 of MU183617.1, read as the reverse complement.
GGCAAGAGAAATAAATGATTTAACGAAACTTGGCTCTTTAAGGCCCAATCTATAGTGCAAAATTCAAAATAATTTGACACAAAAAAAAGAAGATAATAATAAAGATAAATGCTTCTGTACGATACCCCGTTAGATCCGATTCGCCACGCTCAGTGTGGAGGTAAGAAGTATCTCTGGTGGAGGCGCCGCCGGGCATCGGTAGCTAACTAAGGTACTGCAATGGCAACTCGATGGCCCCGAGGGTAAAATTGCCAGAGGACTCGGTATAGCGCGGAGACAAACCGGCAGTAGTATAGCCTGGTGATAGAACTGACCCGGAGATAAAACCCTATAATAACCCAATACAAATTAGACGAAGCCCCTTATTTTAATAAAAAAAACTATAGTCCTCCTTGCATAAATATATTTTATTTATACAACAAATCCACCAAAAATTATCAATGGACTTCCAATGGTCATCAGCAAATAAAAGAAATACAGAAGGTACAAACAACTTGAATATAAAAAATAGGTATGAATCACCCCAAAAATTATATATAAACTTCCCCATATGATCCAAACCAAAGTCACATTAAAATAAAAATTCAGATATGATCAATGTACAAAAAAAGGTTAACACAGATATAGCAATTAAATCGTTAAATTAGACGAAAAACTGTAGCAATAATTACCTTTCTTATGATGGAGGGTGGTTAGAGAGTCGACGGTCTTGATTTTGTAAGATGAGCTCGTAAGCCTCTGGAAGTAAGGGAAAAGAGCCAATAGCATCATGGCGTCCACGTGCTTCACAAGCAATAGGACAAACATAATTCCAGAAAACACTTACCTAGTGCAATACGAACATCCCAATAACTTGGTAGCGCCGAGCACTGTTAAGGGACTCACTCAAAGATCCCTGGAAGGGTAGTATTAGCACAATACAGAAAGTTGAGTCCACTAAGACTGCACTAAAGCAAAAAGCTTCTCTTCTCACCGAAGGGTATTTCTAGAAGAACGAAATCATCGGTTTCAGTCAATTTGCCTTTTCCCACTTCCACGGAAATAGAGAACTAACGTCAGATCAGAACAAAAGGTAGGGCCGTGAAATGCTTCACAAATCGATACGAGGAATAATTCTAAGATAATAAACGACTTAGTTCTCGTTTATAATGGTCGTAAAGCGACGGCGGAAGCCACAATTAATGAGTTGAAATTAAGTTGTTCAAGAAATACTAGGGAATATTCCCCAACAAAATGATAAACTCTTAAAAATCTAAATCGACAACAGCAATGCTGAGAGGTTAGCCCATTCCTACTTCCCAGTGCTACCAACAGTACCAACCGAATATAGCGAACATTGCAGAATGCCGCGTGAAATGATAAATATAACTATCTCAAACCAGTCAGAGGTCCCAAAAAGTTATCAGAAGTTATCAAAAGTTATGAAATATTCAAACCGAAAATAAAATATGAATTTGACGGATCTAATGAGACTGTACCGGGTGTTTCACTATAAATGGCCCCCCCTTTAACTTTCCCAATTGAGGATTTAGAAAAAAACGTTCAATACAAAAAATAAAGGGGATGAAGTGAAGTTTTTTATGGCATAGCACTGTTGTATACAGGGTGTCCCATAAATGCGGGATTAAACAAAGTTATATATTTTTTTAAATGGAACACCCTATATTTTATTGCATATTTGGATTTTGCGAAGAATTCTAGACATATTTCATAAATAATTTCCTAACCTATCTGTTACTGTTTTTGAAATATTGACAGTTGAAAATCGACTATTTACCAAGTTTGACAGCCTGTAAAACCTAAGCGGCTAAAGATAGAGCAAAATGGTTTGCACTTTCCTATCTTGTTTTTTCATAAGCTATCGTTTGACACTAATTTTTTATTTAACCAAAGGGTAAGATATTCCGGTTAAATTTAACCTCTGGTTAAATCTTTTGTACAGTAGGCTTTATTAACACATCTCTTAAAAATATAGAAAGATTTGCTGGACGTTCTACGGTAATGTAATATAAATTAAGCAAAGCTATACTAATAACATAATACCCTATTTTAGTAATTTGATCACACCTAAGCAATCTGTGGTTCGCTTATCAACTAAAATAAATATAGTCACAATGTGCCTGAGGACTACATAAAAGCGAGGGATGATCAAAATAGCTACTTAAGGCCTCAAAAGTGTTATAAAAGCTAATACAAATGTATCGTTAACCTATATTTAGAATAAAATTAATTTACATTAATAAATGCGGTAACCTCAAGCCTAAAATTCAGAACTAATTAGAAGAGTATTGACCCCTTTTCAATAATTCATTCCGCAAAATTCAGATTTTTTTTCTAAATGCATCATATAAAATGAAATTTATAAATATTTTATACTGGCCAAATCCGACTGTTACAATAACTACCGCACTAGGTTTTTGTCCATAAGCAAGGTACCGAATTGAGCTCACTTCGATTGTCCCTGTAGATCATTACTGCCTATATTTTCTTCACATGTTAAACCATTTTATTTACTATTTTTAACTGTTTATTTGTCCAATGATATTATGGCTGCCATGGGATTAATTTGCAATTGTATTATTTAGAGGATTAATCTTTATTTAGAGCGTTCTGTGATTGTCTGTCACTTAGTCAGAACTTTATAAATTCAGATTTTAGTTTGGCAGTATTGATGATTTACAATTTAAGGTAAAGGGGTAAATTTTATAATTTGGGCGAGACTTATCTTATAATAATTATTTTAAACTCAATGCTATATTTTCAATTAGGTTTGAGACCTAGTTAATGTTCCATTATGCGCGAAATGCCTCAGAATATATTTAGACACTAAATAAATATGTTAAGTAGGATTTTTGTTGTTTATGTTGGTATGCTGAAGTCAAGGTTAAGTTGAATTTATAGAAGTTTCTTTAATGTTTCTTTATAATTTTATACACGGTATTTTTCTAAATTTTACTTCCCAATTTTCAATGCTTAAAAATCATTAATGTATTCATACTAGCAAATTTAGTGGCGCCTCGCCCAACTGTCAACAAATCTATGATCCACACTTATAAACATTAACACCGCTGAGTGAGCTAGACATATGAACCGCTTGTTAACCAAAGAACTAATCGTGTTACACAATAAAGTCATTATTTCTATCATCAGATATAGACCTCTTACCAAACTATGTGTGGGTATAGTCAATAAAAAATGCTTCCCATTTTAAGCAGGAATTTATACCTTAACAACAGGGTTTGTACCTGGTAATTCTACAATAATAAATCTTCTAACTTATCAACATAGTCTGCTAGGTGCATTGGAGGATTCAGGTCAGGTGGACGTCATCTATATTGATTTCTCCAAGGCATTTGATAAACTGGATCATAATATTCTTATTATAAAGTTGGAGGTGCTGGATATGCATGGGGTTCTTCTAAAGTAGATGTCAACCAATCGGAAATAGCAAGTAAAAATTAAGAATTTAATAGGTGAGTATATATTTGGGTGGCAAACTTTCGTCATTTCTATTTAACTGTTTTATGCATGATCTCAATAGTTTTAGACTAACTGTTAAATCCTACTTTATGCAGATTACGTGAAAATGTTTAAAACAGTCCGTAACAGTCCGTGAAATATTGCAGAAAGGTTTGGTTAAGTTTTGTCAGTGCTAATAACAATTTAAACTTAAATATTAATAAATGCAGAGTAATAAGATGCACAAAGCAAAAATCATATACATTTTGAATATAAGTTAAATGTCCTAAATATGCGGAGAGTGATTAGTAAAAGGGACCTGGGAGTAATTTTTGTTAATGGTATGGCCTTTATTCGGTATATTGAATTTATTGCAAATAGAGCTATGAAACTGTTGGGTGTTGTTTGAAGAATGCGTACTGTACTGTGGTTCGTTCAATACTCGAATATACTTGTCGGGTCTGGACCCCACATTACCAGGTCTACATAGACCTTATTGAGCGAATTCAAAAGAGTTTTTACGCTTTGTTAGATATCGGATTGGCATTATAAGATCCTTTACACAAATAGTGCACTATATAAAAATCGGCCTTTCCCATTGGTCGATCCGCATGGCCCTCCGCTCGCTTCGCTCGCTACGGGGGCTCAAGAAAAGGAAACTAACCAGGTGCTAACCCAATCTAACCCAAGACATACCCAAAATCAAGAAAAAAAGCTGTTTAGAAACATAATCTTTGAAAAGAATAAAAAAAAGCAACGGGGTTCCAACCCGCGTTTTCCAGGTGAGACCCAACGATCTAAACCTTTACACCACTAGAACTCTCGACAAAAATCGATTGCATCACGCAGACATATCGTAATACGAGATGGATCGACCAATAGGAGAGGTCGATTTTTACATAGTGCACTATTTGTGTAAAGGATCTTTAAATGCATCGGATTGGCTTGTCCTATGAAGATATACATTATAATAACTTGCTTTCCTTGCTAAACTTACCAACATTAGCAGTGAGGAGAAAAATCAATGATTTGTGCACATTTTCTAAATATTAAATTGATTCCTCAGAATTGTTAAATCTACTCGAAATGTTAATTTGTTTGATATTAACTTTCATCGGACAAACTATAGATTTTATTGCCCTTACTAAGTCGATTAGCAAATGAGTTGCCGCATATTGATATTTTCAGTTTGCCTTTTGATAGATTTAGATCGACAGTTAGTGGTAGTTTGTAATTCCATAATCAAGGTTTGTATTTTAAAATGAATTGTAATATTGTGAATTGCAAAATGATATACGGATATATACATTTTGAAGTTTATTATTTAATTTTTTCTAAATGAAACTGTTAAATTTAGTTAAATGAATAAGTTTTTGCTTATCAAAATTCATTAAATCGCTGTCGGTAACACAGTTCAGATGTGATTCAAATCAATAAATGAAATTTTATTTTGTAAGATGAATTTTGAATTAATAATTTCTTTCTCAATTTTATATTTATTGAACTTATGAAACTGCAGCATTTCTCGTAATAGAGCATTAATCGCTTTCGCTAAAGATGCGTATAAATATGGCGAGACGCGCGCGAGTCGCGCCTGAGCCGCGCCTCCAACGGGAGCTCGCGAGTCTACCACGAGCCGCTCGAGGGAGGCTCGACGGAGGCTTGCAGGGATCCGTTTTCTGTCGGTTTTTGGGGCGAACTCAAAGGGATTTTGCGCGTCTAGTGGGACGGGTTCGTGGCAGGCTCGTTCAAAATTTGGTTTGCAGCGAGATCTTTGAATTCGTTTCCGTTTTACAGTGGCGTAGGGCCATCAAATATC